>NHTE02000027.1:705986-832252 GCA_002168265.2 Fusarium euwallaceae
CGGGGGACCTGGGGCATCGGGTGGGCTTTGCCTTGGGATGCCCTCAAAGTGATAAGGGCTAAGAAGAGACGCTTCGCTATCATATCGGTAGTTCTGTGGCCTCATCTGCGGTTGTTGTTGCTGTTGTTGTGGCTGTTGACCAGGTCCGACTTGGGGCGCTGGCTGGATGGGCTCCCAAATACCCAACGGCGTGGGTGAACCATAGTAAGCTGTATCGACATTCGGGTCAATCTGACGAGGAAAATAAGGTCCCTGGGCGACACGGTTTGAAAAGGATTGAGAGGTATAATCTGGAGATCCTAAGGGCGACGTCTGCCTCGTTGCGCCTACCGGTTTCCTGGCGATGGATGGACTGCTGGGCTGCCAGTCTGTAGGCGGAGATTGCGCCGCGCTGTACTCGTAACGGCGGCCATCGTATTCCCTCAATTCCATGACGATTCAAGCAAAGACAAGACGAGACGAGACGAGACGGGATGAAGGCCCGGGCAGCCGATTGGGTCCCCGCAGCGGACGGCAGCCAGAGGCGGCAAAGGAAGCAGGAAGCGACAGACAGACAGACTTGGAACTGATGTGTGTGGAGTGAAGAAGACCGAATGGAAGGGATGGAACGTGGGAGAGAAGAATTGCTTGGGTTTAAAGGAAAGGCCATTCTCAGCCTCGTTGAAATTCGCGTCTTTGCACTATGCCGTTTGCACATATGACCCCCCGAAAAAGCCACCCTGCACCGACGGCGACAGAGGGGTGCTGGGTTGCATTCGACGCTGTAGGGCTGGGTGCGGCCCGTGACTGATTGGCCTCGGGGTACGGTTCTGACCCAGAGAGCTGAGCGATATGCAAAAGCCACGACCCAATGGCCCGACGCCAGCGTGGTCTGGACTGTCAAGGGGGGGGGGGCAGATGGAAGTGGTGCATGGTGGAGGACAAACCCCAACAAGCAACAAGGGGGGGTCAGAGCCAGCCCGGCCCCCAGCCACCAAGAGTTGCGTCCTTGGGCGACGCCGGCAGAGCGGCAATTGGACTCTGGGGCCAAGACTTTTTGAAAAATATGCTTAATAGGGCTGCTCCGCCCCAAGCTCTACGCGTGTCCTAATCCTACAGTAGCCACGCCCCGATGCTGGAGAGTGGGCAAAACGGACCTGGCGATCCCTACAATCCCGCTTACCTACAGCAGCTTCGCCCGAAGAAAGTGACCCAAGAATGAGACCACAAAAACATCCACCGGAGGCACAGTGCTAGATGAACGAAAGCGTGACGTCACGGGACAATTATTGCTACCCGGGACTTAGCCGCAGACTTCCCCAATTGGTTATTCATCACAAAGTGCCCTGGTGGACGGTTATCTCGAGTTTCGGCTAAACTTTTCGCTTGGCGCGGGGAACTCGTTCCGAGAAGTGACAGAACGAGGAACGAGTATCCACATGATTGTCCTCGTGTAGAAGTTCAAAAGGAGAGCTCGACTCTCTTCGCAAGAGACTGACAATGCTTCTCTTTCACTTGCTGTCCTAGATCGACGGATCCCTTGTCTTCTGTCAGACGCATCTTTTTTTTTTCAGCCGCTTCAGCTCCACAATGACGGCTGCCAGCGCTTCCACTGCCGTGATTGGCTCCATCGAGCTGACCTCTGTCAGCCCATTCCCTGCGGCGGTGGCTAAGTCATCGTCCAGTGGCTTCTTCGATACACAACCACGACGTCTTGGATCTAATCAGCATGACGGCGCCAATACTGGATCTGACGACAATGGACTTGAGAGTATTGCCGCTCATACCGCTCCTGTTGAGGTGGTGGAGAGCTGGAGGTATCCGCGTTCAAATGTGTTCAAGACGGGTGCCACATTTTGGAGCATGATGACTTCTGGTGCTAATGATGCTGCCTACGGTGTAAGACGCGGTAACCTTCATCGATTATTCACCCGCTAACACATTTCATAGGCTCTTATTCCATATGTATGGCGCCCTTCTTATCTTTTGGCTCTGACTAATCGTTGCAGTTGGAAAAATACTATGATCTCAGCTACATTGTCGTCTCCCTCATCTTCCTGTCCCCGTTTGTCGGGTATATCCTTGCAGCCGCCATAAACAATATGCTGCATAGGCGGATCGGCCAGCGGGGCATAGGTATCACTTGTGGAATATGCCACATCATTGCCTACATCATCATCTCCCTCCACCCTCCTTACCCTGTATTGGTCTTGGCCTATGCCGTCGCTGGCTTTGGTAATGGTATTAGTGATGCTGCCTGGAATGCTTGGGTTGGCAACTTGGATAGAGCAAATGAGACGCTTGGATTTCTCCACGCGTTTTATGGTATTGGTGGTACCATCAGCCCCCTAATTGCTACCAGCATTATCACCAAGGCTAATCTTCCATGGCACAACTTTTACTATGTCATGGTAAGCTTCTTCTGGAATGATTCGAATTTGTGAAGAATATTGCTAAATATTCCTTTAGATCGGCCTCGCCATCGTCGAACTCATCACATGTACATGGGCGTTCTGGTCCAACGGCGGTGAAGTTTACCGCAGGACTATGGAGGTAAGTAACGAAAACCACGAAGGTATGAAGCAGGCACTATTCCAGATGCCTTACGCTCGCGTCACCTGGCTCTGCGCCGCCTTTCTGCTTGCCTATGTTGGAGTTGAGGTGTCTCTTGGTGGCTGGGTTGTCCAGTTCATGATCCGCGTTCGCAACGCTGAAGCATTCCCAGCCGGAATGACATCTGTCGGCTTTTGGTTGGGACTTACTCTTGGCCGTGCCATTCTAGGATTCGTGACCCCATTGCTCGGCGTAAAGGTTGCTGTGGCCCTTTATCTCCCAGCCACCATGGCCCTGGAGCTTGTCTTCTGGCTGGTACCGCAGTTTTATGTCTCTGCCGTTGCTGTTGCCTTCCAGGGGTTCTTCATTGGGCCTTTGTTCCCTGCCGTTGTCATCGCCACCACAAAGATGTTGCCTAAGCATCTGCATGTCAGCACCATCGGTTTCGCCGCTGCTTTTGGTGGCAGCGGAGCGGCTGTGCTGCCTTTTGCGGTCGGTGCCATTGCTCAGGCAAAGGGTGTCCAGGTTCTCCAGCCAATCATTCTTGCGCTCCTGGCAACTCTCCTTGCTCTGTGGCTCTGCTTGCCTAGGATTGGAAAGAAGAGGGATTAGGTGGGCAATGCAGTGCCTAAAAGACTATGTAGTGTGTATAGTAGAAACAAGACAACCAGGGATTCAGAAGAGCACATAGAATAATCCCTACCACGAGAAACATAGTTGGACAAAAAGTCATAGGAACATAGCACGAGTTTGTAAACACCAATCGTGGCCCTGCAGCCCTCTTCTTATTGTGCTCTACTAAAATGACACGATTATGGTTTGCCAAGATACTTATTTGATGTAGGCAGCGTAACGCAACGGCCCGGCCCATAGGGCAGAATTGACTGAAAACTACCTTCACTCGCGGCTTGGCACAATCGCTAGTCGAGGTCGCTTCAAATAGGTCTCCTAGCTAGGTGTGTGTTCAAATGTTCCCCTATGGGGAATCTTTTGACCATCGCTCCACCCTACAGCATTGCGAGTTATCTAGATTGAAAGTGACAGACAGGTTTCAAGCCTCATGCCTACTAGGCTTCTTTGTGCTTTTCAGCTCTTTACCCCGCACCATTGATCACAATGTGACAAGAGAATCAACCAATAGGTTGCATCGTCACCTCGAGACAATAGTGAGAATATGGTGAGCCATGTCTTACAATCGCAAGTCGAGGCCTCCCGAGGACAAGCATGTGATTGTAAACCAACCGACTCACTTTCACATAACAAAAAAGGCGGCAAAAGTGGCAACTAGAGCTTCGGAGCTGACAACCCGATATTGAGATGACTGGCCGACAATGTGTTGTGATGCAGATTCACATACCTAGGCCATGACCTCGTAACCAAACGGCATTGTGGCATTGTTCAAACTTTCTAAATTCTCACCACCTCGTAACAGTCAGCTCCCGAAACAGTAGGGCTTGGACGAACTTGGGCATATTGTGGCTGGCTGACGCTGGGCGGAGCAGGGTCTAGACCGTCTGCAAGTCGGCCGACGCACTGAAACAAGTTTGGGCGCATACCTTGCTTATCGATCGATGAAAGTATTCATGATGGGTTGGTGGGCGGATGAAACATTATTACAGTATATAAAGTGATTGGAATTAAACAGGGGAACAAATCGAGGGAATGTTTATGTTATCTCGTTTATTGCAGAGTGAGAGACTCTTGAAAGCCTACCTAAACTTCTACCAGTGCCAGTTCCAGGCACATTTTTCTACTTCTCGTATTGCCTCGATAGCTGTACTATCAACAACAGCTCATCATGTCAGCACCTGTGGAGACATCCGAGTCCATCCCAACCTTGCAGGATTCTATCCAGCAGCTCGGTCAACTCGTCAAGGATCCCGAGAGCGAACTGGACGAGAAGGAGCTACCAGGCCTCGACAAGCTCATTGGTGACTGGTTTGACGATGACACCGAAGTGACCAAGGAGGAATTTTCGCGCCGAATCCTTCAGGTCTTTCGAGACTCCACACACAATGAAGTCTACGATGATGTCAAGTCTAAGCTTCCAGGGCAGAGGGGGGATGTTCTTGACAAGTTTGTTGATGGAGATATCTCTGCCAAAGATGCTGGCGCTCTTCTTGCGGAATTGGAGGGTACGCCCGCAGGAGCAACCCCTGTGTCAGGTCTTCATGTTCAAAACTTGTTTCTGAGCTCGGCAAAGAAGGACACGACGCCCGATAGAAAGTTCATCAAGGTAAGATACTACTTCCTGAAGTCTGGGGTCCAGATATCTGACAAAAATAGGGCGAGGTCGCGAACCAGGTGTTTGAAAACTGGGGTCGGACCGTGAAGAACACCCCGGCAATCACATACTACCCAGAGAACACTGCCGAGATCCAGACCATTGTTCGTGATGCGGTCAAGAATGGCAGTGGTGTTCGAGTATCTGGTTTCCGTAAGTTGACATAACCTTTGAACTGTTCCGTTGACTAACGACTTATAGGTCATTCTTGGGCCCCTGTTTTTGGGCGAAACGGGAAGGTTGGGCAGAAGAACAACGGAGATGTCCTCATCTCGACACTGACCGAGCATAATGCTGGGGTACTGCCAAACTTCACTTCACTGCCCTCGAGCCTTTTCCAACCCAAGGAAACCGAGCTCAACCACATCAAGATTGTCGATGCGGCCTATGTGGGCGGCCAAGCTCTCAGTGGTGGTAAGAAGTACGTTCGTGTTGGTACATCTACTACCAACGAGCAATTCCGACGTTGGTGTATCAACGAAGGGAATGTTACTCTGCCCATGAACATTATCGAGGTGGAGATCACCTTTGGCGGCAGCAATGCGACCATTTGGTAAGTGATGTTCCCCAAGGCTCGATTTGGTGACTGACTTGTCTAGCCACGGTGCTGGCATCAAGCATCCCACGCTGAGCGATCTTGTGCGATGCATTGAATACGTCGACGTTCATGGGGAGTTGCGAACTGTCAACATGTCTGATGCCCAGTTGCTCAAGGCGGCTAGTGGCTGCTTCGGTCTCCTCGGTGTGGTCACTCACATCACATTCGAGTGCGACCCCATGTCGACAGCAGTCATGTTTCCAGTGAAGCTTGATGTCATCGACGCCATCCCACCTCCCCCTGAGATGAAGGACGAGGACATTCCCGAGCCCCTTCGCCAACCCCGTACCGAGCAGCAAAAGCAGACAGCCGTACAGAACTTTGAGCGTCGTGCCAACGAGGACTTTTACGCTGAATGGTTCTGGTTCCCATATTCGAGCCAGGTGTGGGTGAATACCTGGAAGACTGACAACAACACCAAGGATGTCGTCAACTATCCTAGCACGGCCAAGACTTTTATTCAAGTCCTTGGAACGGCCATTATGAACATGGGGCAGAATCTCTTGCAAAAGATTGATGCGTTGCAGGCGAGGCCACACATGCAAACTACATTTTTGTGTAAGATGATTTACCACTCTTCCTGTGATGCAACTAACAAAGGTAGCATGGCTGGCGATGAAGAACCTTGATGAACGCAAGGCGGGAGAGAAACCAATCAGGACTCTTCTACCCAATGCCCTTCACTTTCAGCGAGGTGTGCAGAACATCCGAGTGCGCGATCTCGAAGTAGAGATTCCGGTAAGGTAGATACATAATTAGGATGTAATTTTCGTACTAATTGGAATAGCTTCTCGCGAAGAAGGGCACAACCGACCAACGCGACTATACCAATGTCCGTCGTGCCTGGTGGGATGCTATCAAGACGTGCTACGCCAACGTCGACACCTGTCCCATGCGAATGCCTCTCGAGATGCGCATCATGGGCTCCAGCGAGGTGACCATGGCACCGCAACGAGGCCATAAGCTCGGAACTTGTGCCATTGAGATCCTTACACTGAGAGCCGTTGCCGACATCTGGGAGCCTTATGCCCAGCAGGTCTTGGACAAGTGGGCAACCTACAAGGACAACGACGGCAAACAGATTGTTCTCAGGCCGCATTGGGCAAAAGAGTGGTACCAGTACAAGGTTAACGACAAACCCTGGGTCGAGAAGCTGCGCAACGAGGTCTACATGAGCGAGATTGCGGAGTTTAAAGGGTTGATGGCGGAGATTGGAAAGAAGCATGGGTGGACACTTGCGGATCTCAAGAAGACGTTCTCTAATGAGGTTCTGGACTATTTGTACCTGGATGATGTTGTGGTTTCTCAAACGAAGAAGCAGCCACAGGTTCAAGTGCAGGAAGTGCCTGTAGCAGCCGCAACAAAGGTGTAGCTAAAGCATCAGAGGAGCCTGAACAAGATTAGCATATCAGAATTTCTTCTATCCGTCAAAACACAATGACTGTAATCTCGTCTAAGAGGATAGAAATTTTCCATTACTACAACTATCACTGCGACGTCTCCAAATTACTACCTCAAAATTACCATATTCCTCCTTAAAAGTCAAACGAGTCAATATCTACAGTCTTGTTGTCCTCAAGAGCCTCCTTGATAGCCTGACAGACAACAAGTGCAGCGAGTCCAGCTTCTGGTGTGCAACTCGGTGTCTCCTGACCACGGATGACCTTGACAAAATGATCCAACTGCAATTCAAAGGGGATTCCTTCCGGTACTGGGATTTTCTGTTGAACCATCTCCTGATGCCAAGACTTCTGAGTTCCCGTATAGGACCACGTCGTCATATCTGGCACGCTTAGTGCCGCCTCAGTTCCGAAAACACGATAGAAATCCTGTCCAGATTTTGGTATCAAGGGATTCTCTCCAGTGCCGGACTCGAAGTTGTAAGGTGATGGGAGATTATCAGAGACTAGAAAGCTGCCCACGGCACCAGACTTGAAACGGAGCGTGAGAACAGCTCCCTCCTCTGCTTCAAACCCTCGTCGAGAAATTGTCTTTTCGGCGTGAACGCGAGTGATTGGGCCGAATAGATAATGTAGCAGATCTACCTCGTGGATGAGATTGATCAGAACAACGCCTCCAGTTTGTTGTCTCCGCCAATCTGCTGGCGGGTCAAAGTAATCGAGGGGTTTGTAAGTTGCCCAGATGCCGTTGATGGCGATGATTCTTCCCAGAGATCCAGAGGAGACTGTCTGTTTAGCAGTTACCATGTAAGGGTTGAATCGCCGATGGTGTCCAACAATGGCCTTGACATTGGATTGCTTCAGATGCTGTAGTAGTTCCTTGCCACTTGATATATCGGTGCAGAAGGGCTTTTCGATCAAGATGTGGACACCTCCAGAGGAAAGCTCCCTGGACAACGGGACATGAGTGTGATTGGGTGTGCAAATAATGGCCGCTTCTGGCTTGTTGGGAGATTGTAGCATCTCGGCCACGGACTTGAAGTAGGCAACTCCTAGTTCTTGGGCCAATGTCTGTCCAGCAGGCATCAGGTCAACGATAGCCACCAACTCTGCTTCTTTGCTTTCGACGACGGTCTTGGCATGTCGAGGTCCAATCAATCCAACGCCAATAACGGCAAACTTGATACGTGGTTGAGAAGACATGATGAGGGACGACTTGGATTCGAGTTACTTGAATTACTCGGGAGATCCTAGCAACTCTAGTTTCAGAGGAGTTCGATGATTTATACCATGTAGGTACCCCAACTCGTCGGGGTTGAAGCTGGATGTTTCTGCCAAAACGTTTACCCCAGCCAACAAGGATCTCCAACGTGGGGATGAATGCGCTAAGCCGAAGGTATCATGATCCACCGTTCGGTTAGCTGGTAAACCTTCTCCCGACTGGGGAAGTTGTGATAAATCGACAACTTCATAAGACCAAAGACTCTCTAACAAGCCATCCGCAACCCTAAGAGTTTTTTTTCCTCCTGTGTGCGCTTTGCTTTCGGCTATAGTCTCTTGGCTCATCTGAAAAAAGAAAATAGCAGGACTAGACCTTGAGAGAATAGGTAGTCCCATTCAATGCTGCACTTAGTGGTCTGACTCCGAGGTGTTTCACGGGTATGGCAGCGCCAACACCAGGCGACTTCAATTCGCCGGTGCTCACGGGTTGTGAGGCATGATGAGTTGAGGTTCAATAGCCTGGGCGCCCCGGGGGAGTTCCCGCCTTGATGTCCGTTTCCTTCCGGACGTTTCGGTTGAAGAATAATGCAGACATGATCTGTTGTCCACGGATGAGATTGAGCTGAAGCTTGTGGGGCTTTCATCAGCTCATGTGCTCCGTACCTACCCGAGAGTTTCTCCTAATGCCTCAGGCAGCAAGCGACTTCGGCAATCAAAACTCAATCTTTTCTTTGGTGGGGCCGGGCGAGAGGGTTCACATCACAAGCTCGCTTCTTCAAAAACATCGCAACATCATCACTCATCGTGACATCACCACACCGAGTAAACAACATGTCCGAGGATCACCAGAAGCAGATCGAGGAGCTGCAGCAGCAGCTCCAGAAGCTCCAGGCTCAGAACAACCCCCAGTACGATGGCTACCAGACTTCTCTGACCACTCGCTACTGCAGCGCTGCCATGTCGAACCTCTTCAGCCAGCGTTCCAGACATTCCACCTGGCGCAAGCTTTGGCTTGGTCTTGCTGAGAGTGAGAAGGAGCTCGGAATTGACACCATCTCCGCCGAGGCTCTGGAAGAGATGAGGGCTCATCTTACCGTCACTGATTCGGATTTCGAGGTCGCTCGTGTTGAGGAGAAGATTCGTAGACATGTACGTCCAGCCCAATTGATGAATATCTATCACTTATTTGGTGCTGACCAGTGATCATGTAGGATGTCATGGCTGTAAGATCTGTGCCAGGGTCTATCACGGTCCCAACTAATGCTGGAATAGCACGTCCATGCTTTCGGAGCTGTTGCCCCATCTGCTGCAGGGATCATTCACTATGGCGCAACCAGCTGCTTCGTCACTGACAACGCCGAGCTGATTCTCATGCGAGAGGCCATGGATATTCTTCTCAAGAAGCTGGCCAAGGTCATTTCAAACCTGTCTGCCTTTGCTCTGAAGTGGAAGGGTAATGATCCTGTAGACGAGTGTCCAATAGTTACCCCCTGCTGACATCCCTGTAGAGGAGCCTACCCTTGCCTACACTCATCTTCAGGCTGCTCAGCTGATCACTGTCGGAAAGCGAGGTGAGTTTGAACTGATGGTGTACCTGGATACGCAACTAACAATACGGCAGCTGCCCAATGGGTCCAGGACCTCATGGTATGTCAAAGATGATTGCTTTCCACTGGACGGAGCTCTAATTTGCCCAGTTCGATCTTGAGAGCATTGAGCAAGTTCGAAAGGACCTCAAGTTCCGAGGTGCCCAAGGTAGGTTCTCCGGCCTTTGTTTCAAGATTCGATAATTAACAGCTAGGCAGGAACCACTGGAACACAGGCCTCATTCCTGGAGATGTAAGAAGACACTACTTTGAAACTCTTTACACCAACCGGTCTATTGAGTTGCTTGTGCTCAGGGATGCTAACTTCTCTACTTGCAGCTTCCACGGAGATTCCGCCAAGTGTGATCAGCTCAACGAACTCCTGTGCAAGAAGTTTGACTTCCCGGCTTGCTATGTACGTTGACATCTGAGATATCTGATTACTACATGGAGTAGTCAAATGCTAACATTTAGCAGGACGTGTCCACTCAGACATAGTAAGCCGATTACTTTCACCAATGGTATAAGCATCTGCTAACAAGAAGTTAAAGCACCCGCAAGGTCGACTTGGTTGTTGCCAACGCCGTTGCTGGCCTCGGTGCCACGGCACAGAAGATCTGTGGAGACATCAGGCACTTGGCTCACTGGAAGGAGATTGAGGAGCCCTTTGAGAAGTCTCAGATTGGATCTTCGGCTATGGTAAGAATGCCCATGACTATCACGCACTCTTTGCTAACTCATCTCTTTGTATAGGCCTACAAGAGGAACCCCGTTGGTACCCCTGTCTCCCTATCTGGCACAATTCTAACCTGTGTAGATGCGCTCTGAGAGAGTGTACAGTCTAGCTCGTGAGCTGATGTCCAAGCCCACAAACTTTGCCAACACCCTGTCGGATCAGTGGGCTGAGCGTACACTCGACGACTCCGCTATCCGCCGTAAGTACCTAGTTATCCTTATTCGTCTTTTACAGCACACTCAGGTGTTGCCGTAAGCCCTAGAGACATTGCCCCAAGTGCTTTGTTATCACTTTCAGGGACACTTCCGAGCCATCATTGCTAACACAAAAAAGGAATTGACATTCCCGAGATGTTCCTCCTCGCCGAGGCCATCCTCATTGGCCTCGACAACATCTCGGATGGCCTGGTGGTTTACCCCAAGCGAATTAACGCTCGCGTTCAGGAGGAACTTCCCTTCATGATCACCGAGACTGTGAGTCATCTCCCATGTATCAGGCTTCTGTCATGGTATTTCCCGTCATTACGGGGCATTGAAGTCCCCGACAAAACAACCGGCGTTGAAAATATGGAGCTAATCTTTGTGCATAGATCATCATGAGACTGGTTGCCCAGGGAGCGTCGAGACAGGAGTAAGTAATGAGTGTTTTGGCCGTTGACCATGACTAACGAGTCTCATAGGGCTCACGAGGAGATTCGTGTCCTCTCCCACGAGGCCGGTTATGTCGTCAAGAATGAGGTGAGGTTGACTGATAGTCTTTTTTAATGGCCGTTACTAACAATGTTTCACTACAGGGCAAGCCCAACGACCTGGTCGCTCGCATGAAGAGCAAGGATTTCTTCAAGCCCATCTGGGGTGAGCTGGACAACATGCTCAAGGCTGAGCTGTAGGTGCACCCTTTGCCAACATGACCCCAACTGAGACTAATTCATCTACTCTAGGTACACTGGCCGCAGCGCGGAAATTGTTGACAAGTACTGTGGTCCCGGAGGCCCGGTGGAGAAGAGGCTGGCTCCCTACCAGAAGCACATCCAGGAATCTACCACTGCTCAGCTGAATGTTTAGGCATGCAGCTTGAAGAGTCGGTCAGGGATGATGCCGTGATCTAGATTATACCAGATTCTAGCATAGGGCAAAACACCAAGAGTGAATGTCTCTTGAGTGAAAAGAAAAAGAAAAAAGACTATAGAATGATGCATGATCAAGGGCCAAGAGCGGTGACACAAGTCGATGCGATGTCTAATGACTAACCCGAGACATGAAGACTATCGGGTTACAATCACTATCGGCCATTGTTTGGGTCCTGGCTCCAGCACAGCGACAGCCTTCTTCAAACCATGTGCGATGATAGAGGATGGTAGCCAAGACTTGGCAGATGAACTCATAATACTCATGTCCGAGCATCCAACTCAGCAAGCTCGAGTATCCAGGGAGTCTCATGACACACTACGTACGCGCGAAAGGTACAAGATGGTGTGCGACAGCGGGGAGTTGATCAAGAGAGCGCATACTCAAAAAGGCTTAGAGACCTCCAGGGACAGCCAAAACAACCACATGACATGAGAATTGGAGGATCAAAAAGAGAGAAACAGATTTGACATGTCTTTAAGCTCTTTTCCCCGCGTTTTGTAGCGGTCAGACCACCCGTTGAACCGCACCGGGCGGACAGCAAAGGCTTCGCTTGGCAAACGTCAGCCAGGATTGAACCGCGTAATTAATTTTGTCTTGCAATGGAACTGGGAACGGTGTGCTACCGCGGAACACTTACCCCAAATAACCAACTCGGTCAGAATACGAGACATGTTCGCCTGCGGTCGCTGTCAAGTAGATCGACAGGGGAGGCCATCCATCCATCCATCCCCAACCTCCTCTTCGCGACGTAGCCCTCGCTTCCGTCTGGCAACATTCGCCCAGGGTTAATGCAATGCAGCATTCACAGCCTGGTCGGCAAAGAGGTTGTACCACGCGCTGAATCTCAGGTGAGCAGCCACAGCCCATGTTGGATGCATCAGCCAAGCTATCGGTCAAGGTTGATGAGGAGAATATGCAGCGTTTGTGATTGTGATTCCCCCGCTCTTTAAGCACACCCAGATAAGCTCGCCTCGTCAAAAGATGCCATCGCCAAGAGGAAAAGCGGGCGATGGGTGCAACCTTGTCTTGGCTTGTTGTCCCTCTCCTCTCTCACATGCGCGAGGCAGGGATTCTCTGTCTGAGGTTCTTTATCAAGGTAGAAACCCCTTCTCCCCGCATGTCAGATTCACTTCTCCGCCTCCACAGCTCGTTGAGGAGCTTCATTGTTGATTCTCACTTGCAATTGTTCCAGCAGTGATTGCGAGTAAAGAGTCTTCACCATGTCGGCTACGACTACCACAGCGGCGGCAGCTACGGCGACTGGGGCTAGAGCTCCAAAGCAGGGAGGCATCTTTGAGGGCTTGAACCCGACCGTCTTCAATCCTGCCGACCCAGTCATACTCTTCATCATCCAGGCTACCATCGTCATTGCCTTGACGAGGCTGCTCTACTGGCCTTTGAGTAAGATCAAGGAGCCAAGAGTCATTGCAGAAGTCATTACTGTGAGTTAAGCACCTACTCTGTCCCAACATGACTAACGATTGAAGGGCATTCTACTTGGACCATCAGTCTTCGGTCGCGTCCCAGGCTTCACCGATGCCATCTTCCCAAAGGAAGGCATGGCGCCTTTCCGCCTCGCCGCAAACATCGGTCTCATTCTGTACCTATTCCTCGTCGGAATGGAGATCAATCTGACCTACCTGCTGCGCAATTGGCGTACTGCAGTTGGCGTCGCAACCCTCGACATGGCCATCCCCTTCGGCTGCGGTGTCGCTCTGGCTTATGGCTTGTACCACGAATTCGGCGACGATCCTGAGCTTGCGCCCATCAGCTTTGGCGTCTTTGCGCTTTTTATTGGTGTCGCTATTGCTATTACTGCTTTCCCTGTTCTTTGTCGCATCTTGACGGCTTTGAAGCTGCTTAACACCAACGTGGGAGTCATTGTCCTAACCTCTGGCATCATTAATGATGTTGTTGGTTGGGTCTTGCTCGCTCTCTGCGTTACGCTCGTCAATTCCGGCGCTGGAGTGACTGCAGTTTACATCCTCCTCGTCACCGTCGGTTACTCACTTTTCCTGGCCTATGCCGTTCGTCCATGTTTCATGTGGGTGCTTCGCAAGACACACAGCTTGGAGAATGGTCCTACTGAGGCCGTCGTCGCCTTGACCATCCTCATGGTCTTTGCTTCTGCCTTTTTCACGAGCGTCATTGGTGTTCACTCCATTTTTGGGGCTTTCATGGTCGGACTCATGTGTCCTCACGAGGGAGGTTTTGCCATCAAGCTCACAGAGAAGATTGAAGATCTCATCTCGACCCTCTTCGTCCCTCTCTTCTTTGCGCTTTCGGGCATCAACACCAACCTCTCGCTGCTCGATAGCAGTATTACATGGGGTTATGTCGTCGCCGTCACAGTGACTGCCTTCTTCACTAAGCTTTTCGGCGGCACGATGGGCGCTCGATTGAACGGTCTAGTCTGGCGCGAATCCGTCACTATTGGAACCCTCATGTCCTGCAAGGGACTCGTCGAGCTTATTGTTCTCAACATTGGACTGCAGGCAAAGATTCTGAGCACTAGGACTTTCACCATCTTTGTCGTCATGGCCCTTGTCACCACCTTTCTTACGACTCCTCTCGTTAGTTGGCTGTATCCGCCTTCGTATCAACGCAAGTTGGAGCTGTGGAAACAAGGCAAGATTGATTGGGATGGAAACTCTCTCAACCCGCCCGACGCGGATGAGAGTGATGAGAGCGACAAGGATGTTGCCAATCGGGTGCTTGTTTATCTTCGAACCGATGGATTGTCCAGTCTTTTGTCTACCGTGTCGCTATTTACAGCAGGTCATGCAAAGCGTCAGCCCGTTGGAGATTCGCCAACTCACGGTGAGAAGAGTGTTGCAACTGAAGGTCTCATGTCTAGCGATGCTCCCAAGCCTCTTCTTCGCATCCACGGATGCCGTCTTGTCGGATTGACGGAGCGCAACTCTTCAGTCATGAAGGTTTCCGAGATTGAGGAATTTGCCAGCCACGACCCCATCATCAAGGCTTTCGGCACATCCGCCAACAACACAACGCGGGATGTCGTCGTGTCTGGTCAGATCTCGGTTGTTCCCGAGAACACGTTTGCAGACACTCTCGCCACCGAGGCCACCAAGCTCAAGAGCGATCTCATCCTTGTTCCTTGGAGCGAGACGGGTACCATTTCCGAGCTTCCTTCTTTCTACAGTGCCTCGCGGGGAGACCCTCTCGCCAACGGTGATTTTACACAGCTCATGGCCAACATCTTTGATCACGCAAAGCCAATAGCTGCCGTCGGTCTATTCATCGACAGCACCCTTCTTGATCCCACCGACAGCGAAGCTCGACCAACCCGAGTCTTGTCCAGACAGATTTCCGGCATCAGCAAGTCCGACGTGCAAGATCCGACCGCCATCCGATTCCATTCTGCCGAAAGCCGTCGCAAGAAGTGCATCCGTGTTCTCTACACCGGCAGTGAAGATGACGTCTACGCTTTCCGACTTGCCCTTCAGTTTGCGCAGAATGAGAACATTGACGTTGAGATTATTTCCCTGCCTGACAAAGACGCTTCCGAGGACTTGCACTTTAGCCAGATAAAGTCCACCATCCCTGACTCTATCGTTGATCGCATCAACTTTACCGAGCTGTCAGCTGAGAGGACTGCCACCATCGCTTCGAGCCTCTTGAGTTCTCAACCAGAGGACAAGCAGTCCACCATCTTCATCCTCGGTCGCTCTGTTACTACTCTTGGTGGTGATTCCTCCGGTTCTGCATCGAGTAGTACCCGTGGTACTCTTGGCTCCGTCCCCGCCAGCCTCGTCCACGAGATCAAGCGAACGGCTACTTCCAACGTGAGCCTTTTGATCGTGCAGGCAAAGCAGGCCGCGCCGGAGAGGACGGGCCTTAACAGGAAGCCCAGCACGGCTTCGCATGCTCATGCTCCCAATTAGGCCGGGCAGGATGTGTTTATGAATCATGACTTGTGATGTTTTTGTGGAAGCACCTGTTCTCTTTGGGAATATAGGGTATCCGCATGTTTATCAGCTTAAGCTATACTCCTGCTAGTAACTTTATCAATCCGAGACAAATTAACATGCTCTCATACCTCTAACTGAAGCAGAAGTGTCTTGCAAAGCTCTAATATCAAACCCCGTGAGACTATTAAGTACGACGAGAGTGTTAAGTGGAATAGAAGAATCGGTGTAGCCTGGCACAAATGCGGCAATGGAACCATACACAAATCCTTTCTAGACATCTACTTCGTTTATTCTAATGTATTTGCACGCCTGCGTAAGAAGTTAGGAAAAGGATATGTGGGCAGCTGAATATCACCTGAGTTCTTCGAGGGGAAGGCATAGTGAAGTTTTCGAGATTATATCACCACACATGGTCTAGATCACCTTATCTTGATGATAAGAAAATCACATTGTGAATCGTTATCTAAGAGCACCATTGGCCGAAAACATCGTCGCAAGACATTCTATTGATTCGTGTTAACTCTCACTGCTCTTGATACCCAAGACGGCCATGGTCAACAGAGCAGACATGGCAACAACCATCAATAAGAACAGCATTCTCTAACTGCATTTTAAGAGTCCGGACTGCTTGGCCATGGTTTCGATAGACACTACACATAATTTGATACAATCCTTCGTCGTGACCAAATAATCTAAACAGTATGTATTACATATGCTGTATATATGTACAATAACGTATTAATATTCTAGTATGCTGTGCTTTCATGGTTCCGGAAACTCCTCTGGAACCTCTCTGTGAAATTCGCCTGTGCGCCTTGTACAGCAATGAAGGATCCTTCTCGGCTTGGCCACAAAGCCATACTCGTCTCGGCCCGACAGTCTCCTCTGGCTGTCGGTGGTGGATCTCTGATCGATGGACTCGAGGTGGTACTGGCCGTCGCTGATGGTACTTGAAAAGGTGCCTTCTGATATGACACCGCAGTGCTTGTCTCGGGCGATCTTTCCGATGAGGTCGGCCATTGACATTTCGATGTTTAGTTTAACAGTGTATGCTAGTGGGTGGAACTGCATGTAGCTAAGAGAGGTTAGCAACAAGCGGTCAGAGAAGCCAGTGGCAATGACGTACACAAAGGTGTTTTTCAAACTCATCATGGTGATGATGAGAATATCCATGCTGAGGGAGAAGCCAATGATGAACATGTTGAAGTGCGTCAACCTCTTGTACTTTGTGAGACCATGGATGATGAGGTTGACGCGGACGACGTGGATAAAGTAGAGGTTGAGTGCGGCGTCGACGAGGAGGTAGATGACCTTTTCGCAGCGATCCCACCACTCGTTGATCCAGATGTACCTCTCAGATATCTGCAGTCGGGCAGGGATCCAGATGTTGTATACTGATATGTTGACGGCCGTGATGAGAATGGCGACGCCTACCTTGAGGCGGTATGCTTTTACTTTATCTGTGAGGAGGATGGAGCATCGATTGACGATAATCTGCAAGAGGAATTGGACCTGCAGAGCCCATGTCGTAACTGAAGGGGATGTTAGGAAGGATGTTGATGACAAGGGGACGACCAACTTACGAATTGTGAAATAAAAAGCAAAGCTGCAGGGATGACTGTCAGTGAGTGGAGGAGGAGTACAAGGGCAAGGCATCTCACCTCGGGGGTATATAGCCAAGTAAATGCAGGAAGCAGATGACAGCAAAGATGAGGCAAACCAAGAGCTCCAACCATATCATCCAAACGTATGCATTCTTAAAGACGCGCCTCCCATGGCGGCGGTAGACCTGCGTGGTCTGCTTGACGGCGGTCCAAGTCGTCAGCCAGCCGAACCCGATTGTGAAGCCCCAAGCGAGAGAAGCGATGACGAGGTCGGTCTCGGTTACTTCCTGGGCTTTGTAGTGGGGGGAAAGGAGAGTGATCATTGCATCTCGGGAGTGTAGAAGAAGAAGAAGAGATGTGGGATCATATCATGCGGGATGCAGGTGTCCGGAACTTGTTTTCCATAATAATGGGGGTTTTTCTTTTCTTTCTCGATCCGAAGGGATGGGGGAGGGGAGGGAACGGAGGAAAAAGGTAAGGGTTCGTTGCAGATTTGTTATGGATGCAAAAGCAAGGGAGGGAAATGGGCCAAAGAAAAGCAAGCAAATGGCGAAATCGGGCGCCAGAGCAGAAAAGCAAGCCTCCTCTCTCCAGGGCTGGGCTCACGCGGATCATCCCCAATGGCAAAAGGTGTAGCGCTAGAGGCGGCGGAGGAGAGAAGGGGGGGGCTTGATGAGGGAGGAGTGTCCAGCCTCGTTATGCATGTCGCAGCACGGCAATTTCAGCGTTGCACGGTACATACACGGGCACTTCATGTCGTCCCGAGGGGATTGGACGCCAGGAGGACATCAAGCGTCCAACGGGCAGAACCCTATTTTGGAGGTGGACGGTGACGCCCCCTCGAAACTAGTACTAGTCGTTCGTTGGCTCTCTCCGCGATGAGAGAGATGCCCCGGCTCCCGGCTGCTGGCTCTTGATGATGTGGGACTAGATCTCGATTGGGCCGACGGCGAGGGATGACCGTTTCGAACTCAAGAGTGAGAAGCCATTGGGAGGAGGCTTCAAGCCAGGACTGCATTTCGCGGCCAGCCATCCTCCCAGTCTTCAGTGGCTGAACCTCTGAGGAGAGCTGGCGGCACCCCCCCGGTCTGGAACTGGGGGTAACAACCGTACGCTACTGTACCGACTCGCGGATCGCCACAACCCCAGACGCCTCATCAGAGTTTTCCGGGATGAGGGGGTCTTTTCCGGGAGCCGGGGGGGCCCTCTTCTTGATGAGACTAGTGAGATTGAGAGAGAGAGAAAAGGACCCATTTCACATGGGATCTGCGACGGAACGGAACCCCAAGGTTAGGGGAAGCTCTACAAGTTGGCCGATCGAATGACGCCGACATTTTTTGCATTTACGATGGAATCTTTTTGCGACAAGCGGCGAACTATTTACAGTACAACGAACCCAAGTTCAACCAGCGGTCACTGGTGTTTTTTTGCTTCTGAGGGGAAGACACTCGGTTAGGGATTTTACGCCAAAAAAGAAATTACAGAAGATGATCGACGTACGCCGTGTCTTGGAACGGCCTGCAAAGCTTGTCTCCTCCCTTTTCTTTCTGAGGCGTTGCGACGAAGGACGAGGCTTTTTGGGTGAGCGAGTCAAGCAAAACAATCGAGAGAAGAAACCATGGCTTGCCACAAGGAGGAGATGGCTCTAGATTGATTGCATCGCATCTCCCGTAATCCAAGACGTCAAGCCCACCATCATCTCCCCTTCTTGATCTTGTTTGATTCGACAGGCACCAAACTTTGGGAGGTCATGGCCACGCGGTCGGACTCTTCCAGAAGGATATATATCTTTGACTTTTTCTTCTCCTCTTTCGCTGGCTAGACGACGACATTCCGCCACTTCATTAGAGGTAGAGAGAGAGAGTCAGCAACGGAACCAACCGAGGAGAAAGCGCGTCAATTTGCGCCCTCAGCCGCCATCATTATCACATTTCGACGATTGAAGTTATTCAGATCAAAGCCCAGCAAAGCAAATGTGATTTAAATCGTTTCCCCGACCCGACGCTAAAGACGCACCTCGGATCGTCGGGTCCTCGGGCCCTTGTGCAATTCCTCGATATCCTTCTTACTAGTCTCATCACCGGACCGAGAGAGAGGGGAGGGGGCTCTAGACAAATCGCGGATCATCCAGAGCCTGTTTTTTTTTTAAAGTATCGCTAGCTTCGGAGGGCGTTGCCGTAATACAATTTGCTGGGACTTTTCTTACCGGGGAGGCAGTGAAACGCCAGCCCTTTTGCTCTTGGTGATACCGGGAGCTTGGGGTCGTGGGCCCCGGGACTTGGTGAGATCAGGGGTCAAGGCGGGGTAGGGTCTGGGCCTTGACTGGCTGAAGCTATCCATCATATTGACTGTTGGTTCTTGGTGAAGCTGTTCATTGAGGATGCATGTTTGAGGCATCTTGTTCTCTTCTCTTGCAATGTCTAGTATCTCCAAGATGCTCTTGGCGTCTCACGACTTGATGCCTCTGTAACATGATCTGTATAGCATAATGTCCCCTGTGCTTACAGCCACTGCTCACCTTCAATTGGCTGTCAGCTTAGGCAGATACCAACATGTCGCTGCCTAATAGCGCGACACCAGATATCAAGCCCCCGAGAAATCAACGCCGTAGTTCGTGATGATCACCATCTCAACTCCTTTTATCGTCAAAAAAAACTCCATCACCACCAACAAACAACACACCATGGGCTCCCTACCACCTCCCCATGTAGTTCCAGCTTCAGCCACACACACCCACACTGTCGTGTTTCTCCACGGCCGCGGTGACTCGGCAGCCAAGTTTAGTAGCTCCCTTAGATGGTCGACCGACTCGAGCAACCGAACTCTAGACCAGATCTTTCCCACTTTCCGATGGGTGTTCCCAATGACCTCGGATGAGGCAGAAGCAGCATTCCCCCAATGGTTCGACATCTGGAACGCACAAAACTTTGCCGAACGAGAAGAACTTCAGGCCGTCGGTCTGAGGGTGAGCGTCCAGCGCATTCGTGACATACTGGCCGATGAGGCTGCCCTCTTGGAAGGTCACTGGGACCGCATCGTGCTGGCCGGCATCAGTCAGGGTGCAGCGACAAGCGTCCATACCCTGCTGAATCTGGACATTCCCGGGCCGATCGATGGCGAGGTCCAAAAGCGACGACGACTCGGTGCCTTTTTAGGCTTTTCTTGTAGGATGCCTTTCCCAGGTCGTTCTCTGGCCGCCACCAGAAAGGTCCTCGACCTGGAGGGTTCGCCTAGCGATGCTAGCATACTAGAGAACACACCCGTGCTGCTGGAGCACTGCGTGAATGATCACGTCGTCTTGGTTGAGAATGGGAGGGTTTTGAGGGATACACTGCGAGGATTTGGAGCCCAAGTTACGTGGAAGGAGTATCCAGATGGTGAACATTGGTTCAATTCCCCAACTGGGATAGATGATGCTGTCGAGTTCCTGAAGCACGTTCTTGAGCTGCCTGAAGTTGCCTAGTCAGGGGACCCCGAAGATGTGCGAGATGCGTGCCCGCTGCGGAAGGCGAGTGGCGATATTGAGATAAGGGATGCATAGAAAATAGATTTCACGAGCCGACACGTGTCGGAAGCACGAGAAAGACGTAACTGATGTGGTCAATGCAGGGGAGATCGTGATATTGCCTGCTCTTTAATATGTGAGGTTTTGACTGCTCGGTGTCCGTGCAAAGCCATAATGTATATACAACCAAGTGATACGCCCTGTCGAGTGATTCCCGCGCTCGATGATGCTATTTAATCCATTCCGCAGCACTGCTGCCAGATTTGCTACCGGAGCCCAAGCCTTACTAGTCGTTAGACCCTTAAACGCAGTTGGTTCCACCATAGACAAAGGTGCCGTCCGAGTTCTCGCATCCGCAAGTACCGTCATTAGGGTCCTTGATGCAGGTGGTTCCAACGCCAGAGGACTCGCCGCTACCACTGTACATGCACTGTCAGCTTAGCCCCTCACCTCCTAAAAGCGTACCTACGTCCAGAAAAAGGTCCAGTAGTCATCGTCGGAAGTCATCTGATCACTAGTGGGAGAGGTACACTGATACGCCTCGCAAGTTCCATACGGGGCACCGTTGTTGTTATCGTACTGGTGATCGACGCGGAAGATGGCAAACGTCTGCTGGCCCGAGACACGGGTGTTGTAAGCGCACTCAGCCGCCTGAATAGCGTTGGAGACCTTGGAGGCTATATTGACAGATCACATTTTTTTCACGTTAGCGTACGGAGGCTAGGCCGATGGATCTCGGAGCGGAGGCAACCTACGGGAGCAGCCCGGGTTCTGAGGATACGCGCCCTTGGTGTTGCTAGTAGCCGGGTCCAGCGTCGCGCTAGCAAAGCCGGCGATGGCGAGGAGGGAAGTGATGGTGGCGAGGGGGAACATTTTTGGATCGAGTTTATCGCGACGACGCCGATCAATCAGGGAGACGTATTCTTGAAGGTGAAGTTGTTTGTTTTGGTGTTAGTGATGTCGAGGTGATAGGTTCAAGGTCGTCTTTATAGTTGCACAGCACTGTTGACTTGTCCTATCCCTTTGTTTCAAAGCAGATTAAACCAGTCTTTTCGAAACCCGTCCCAGTGGGTATTTCTTCAACATCCTTCTGTGGAGATGCTACCCCTTGGCCAATTCCCGTCTATAAATGGTAATCTTTCCGTGAAGGAAGCAGGGATGAATATATTGTTTAAGTGGACCAAAGTCGACGACAGACGAACACTCTACAGGGTCTGAACATGCACGGATCCTCCCGAGGTACGTAAGCAGCTATGAAACACCAAGCATGGACATGTTGCGACTGGTGGATTTATTGAAAGCCTGCCGACGGCCCGTGGAAACATGTCATGGCGAGTCCGGAGGTTGTTTCATGTCTTGTGGTTGTTTCTATAGAAGACTGCCAAGACGTAGACCGTAATATATAATATCCTCTCTGACGCGTCGTATAGTGTCTTCAAAGATGGATTCAACTCTCAGATTGACAAGTATCACCGGGACACTGAATACCCCCCCCGTCTTCAGCACCAAAGCTCAAAAGTGCTTTAGGAACAGTGGTCCGGCACCCGGAGCTCCAATGGGTGCTTATCGATAGAGTTGGCCTGTGTTTTGCCCCTCTCATGAGTGTTAGTATGCAGGAAGGTTCAGGGTGCTGTCTAATCATAAGAATTCATGCCAAGTATCCCCCAGATCGTTCATGTCTATCGGGTCCCATCCAGGCCGCGCTTGAGTTGATGTGATTTTTCAAGGAGCACGCGGCAAAGCAGACAGGGTTCATCCCACTGCACCGGGACGAGAAGAACCTGAAAATAGGACGAAACAAGTGGGAAAAAAAGATGGAAACCCCTTTTAGATCTAGAAGTAGAAATAGCCTTTGGAATGCTCGTGTTCTGTCTCCGGGTGGTGAGGTGGTGGTGATTCGTATCAATTATAACGAGGCCAAGGGTATCTAAAGCTGAAACTTGCGCAATAAACATCAATAATACCAAGATCACAAAACATCCAGCCAACTACTTGTCAACCTAATTTCCCTCACCCCTATCCTCGCGGCCATTGACGTTAATGAAGGCACCCACGTCCGTGACACTAAAAGCGTCTCCAAGCGAGTCAATTGTAAAGCCTGCACGTAGACTCGTCGGCGCAAAAGAAACGTATTTCTGCCGATAGTGACACATAAACTGTCCCCAGAGCATTTTCTGAACTTGATCCATGTGCCTATCGTGATCCTCCCTTGTCGACGAAAAGACCAAGATGGCGTTGTTGAGGAACAAGCAGAAAGAATGATCTACCCCAGGTGTAAAGTAGATTGCCTCTCTGATCTCCTCAGCCGTGTGCAATGTATCGAATCGCCCAAAGAAATTGGCATTTTCCAGATTTTCAGAAGCACCTTCGACGTTTGTCGTCCATACTCCTGTATGCGGTAGCAAATCCAACCAAAAGATTTCAGAATGAGTTGCTTGGAAATCTTTAAATGTCGAAATCATGATGAAGGGGTAGCTGCTCCTTGATCAGCAAGAGAGTGATGGGGCTTGTGCTGGATACCGCTTGATTGATCGATTTGAGTATCACGCGCAGAGAGAGCCGTGCTGCTGAGGCAGCAAAGTAAGATTACTTGGCTCCCCAAGGCGATGCTTGAAATATTCGACTATGCTCAGAGGTGAGGGAGCTTTGGCGTGAATGCTTTGTCTAGTCTCCGGGTTCTTGACTGGGGAGAAGGATGGCCGCTTATGACGAGATCGGATATGAGTAGGGATAAGGTCGTCCTCTGAGCGCACCCTAGTCTGCGAGAGCCGGCGAAGAGGATTCAAGACTTGATGGACTTTTCCGTACCACTGCAATGACTATGTAAGTGTGTGAGTGTGTGTGAGTTGTGCTCGAAGTTGAACATCTACTCGTCTACGTTCTTTGCGTTAGGATCGAGTTCAGGAGGAATGAGAGAGGGAATCGAGAAAGCACAGCCCTGATATACTCGATATTCTCAATCTAGATTTTAAGTTGAATCAAAAACTGAACTCCTGTGGTCTCAGAAGGTGGGTTCCAAAGATTTCTCATGTCCTGTCCCGAAAACCTTGATCATCACCATCCCTCGTCCCGAGAGGCTATTCTGATGGGGCGTGCCAAGTCGTCTTGGAAAAGAATCCCCCTCGGATCTACACATACAATTAATCAGTCAAGGATATATAAAATGTACCATGGTAAATTCATCGATAGCATCTTCATTTGTGACTCTACCTACGCTGAATGCATTGGCCTTGAGATCTAAGCATGCTATCTTAGTTCTAGAATAGCGCCTCGATAGGAATAACCTCATGAATTAGGAATAAGATTAGAATTCAGGCTCCAATGGGTGTAAAATTTGGTCACGATGCATCAAACACTTTGTCTTGACACTTCCCGCTGCTCAAGGTTTTCACTCAACATGAGAGTAGATACATATGAAGTGTTCATGTGGCTCAGCAGATATCAACATGGAAAATACAAAAACATCGTCTCCTTTCAGGCGCGTTTCTCAATCTCAGCCATCAACTTCTTTTCCCTTTCCTTGACATCTTCAGACACAGTATCCCCGAAATCCTCCATCTCAGCAATCCGTCTAACCACAACCTCTCCTTCCTTGAACGGAATCTTCTTAGCCCAGCCCAAAGCCTCCTCCACATCCTTGGTCTTCAAGATCCACCACCCACACACGTGAGCCTCCTTTTCGACGTCAAAGGGTCCCTTAGTAACTTGCGCAGGGCCATCAGAGGAGTAGGTGAGGCGATAGCTGTCAACGTTTGTTGGGCGGAGGCCATCACCGCTGAGGAGCACACCGGCAGCGTGGAGTTGCTCGTTGAAGGTGGTCATCTCCTCGAAAATCTCGGGAGTGGTTGCATCTGGGTTTTCGGCCTCGGGGGAGGCTTTGATGAGGAGCATGTAGCGAGGCATGGTCAAGAATGGCAGAAGTTGAGTTGATGGCTTTGGTGACCCGTTGGAAAACAAGCTTGTGATGGTTGGAGATGGTGCCAATAATTAAGGCATGAATCCGCCCTTTTATCTTTCAACATCGTCTACTATCGCGAATGAAAGCCAAGCTTTGAGGCGCCTTCGTATTGATCGGATTCGTAGTTCAAGGCAGCTCAAGCGAACGGCGATCAGTGGCGTTACTTGAACCAATAGCTGGAATTCAATGACCACTGCTGCCTATCGCCAAGTTTCACAAGCACAAGAAGTCCACGAGAACCGGTGCATTGATTACCCGGGATCTGCGTATCAAGTTGCAGAAACTGTATATCTGCACCATGCTACAAGTTTCAAGGGCGTTTTCTGGGTGGTCCTGAATGTCAACGAGTTGCGAGAGAAGTATTCATTGGTAGGGTTTCCAGGCAACCGCGGCAATTGACCAACCAAATCCAATCATCGAAGTTCAAGTGTCTTCGCTGAGCACTTGGCAGAAGACAACAAGAGCAAAAAGTAAACCAATGCTTTCCGTAGCAAAAGAAAAGATTCATCTCCCCACCCAGAATCGAACTAGGGACCTTTCGGTGGCAATTTTCCAGTTACAGCCGAACGTGATAAACCAACTACACCATGCGGAGAAGATATTTGATGAAAGACGACTTTCAGCATGTTGACTATGAAGGAAGCCTCAACACGTTGCGATGAATTGAGAAGTTGAAGAGCTCTGTGGTAGTGTATCTACCTCGGGGTGGGTGCATGAGGGTCATCCAGTTAATGATTCATGAGCGAAACGAAGCCTCGGAACTTCCGGGTTGTAATTGCTACTCATTGCCCATAAACGGTACCACGCATCTGTTCGTTCGATGATATTCAACAAGGATAACATGCCATCCACTCAAAGGCAACGTCTCAAGTAGACGAGCAAATTCGGACCTGCCCCATTAGGAAAATCACGACTTGAAGACGGCACAATTTGCAATTGTTTCACAGCATCAAAGTGGTCATATCACTCTCTTAGCCTCGGACAACGCTGTGTATAATCCTTGGTTGTCGTTCGCATCATTCGGTCCCAGATGACGTGCTTAGCTGTAAAGCTGACTCTACCCGCATTGTGGTCCGACCTTTTGCTCTCGTGTGGGTTTTGTCTATCCCGGCTTAGGAAACTGAGACGTGCATCTTTTGATTGCCAACTCCACGTTGCGTGAAACCTGTTCACATCAGAGATTTGGTGGATCATTGTGACTTGGTGTTGGTTTTGTAGAGATATAAATATGGGGGCTCATCCTAGATGCATCTTCAGCAGCAGTTCGGAGAGCCGCTTTTAAATAACACTCCGCCATGGCTGATATATCGGAGAAAAGCGACATCGAGTCGCCTTCGAAAGGAGCAGAGAAAACTCCTTCTATCGTCAACTCTACCAAGAGACAGCCTATTGAGCCCCCTGCCCCTGTAAAAACCGAACAACATGTGCACAGGACCGGCGCAGATGCAGCTCTCGACCTGCTAAACGAGACAGGCGGTATCAGCGAACCATTCGACGCTCAGAAAAACAAACGACTCCAACGTCGCATCGACACCCATATCATGCCTCTGATTTGCATCGTCTACTTTCTACAGTACATCGACAAGACGGCCATCTCGTACGCCAGTGTTACAGGCATCATCCAATCAACTGGACTGGTTGGAAATGAGTTCAACTGGGTTGCCTCCATCTTCTTCTTTGGTCAACTTGCTTTTGAATTCCCGACCA
This sequence comes from Fusarium euwallaceae, assembly GCA_002168265.2. NCBI lineage: Eukaryota > Fungi > Ascomycota > Sordariomycetes > Hypocreales > Nectriaceae > Fusarium > Fusarium euwallaceae. Next base: position 732,180 of record NHTE02000027.1, read on the forward strand.
TCCGACTCTTGCAGTTATTCCCGCTTGCCAAATATGTCTCTGTCAACGTCACTCTATGGGGCGCTACGCTTGCATGCATGGCCGCTTGTACCAACTACTCGGGTCTCTTGGCGTGTCGCTTCTTTCTTGGCGTCTTGGAGGCTGCTATTGTCCCAGCGTGGGTCCTCTTTACGTCTCAATGGTACAACAAGAATGAGCAAGCCTTCCGTGTTGGCATTTGGTTTTCTGTCTGCGGCATGGCTCAGATGTTTGGGGGCTACTTTGCATATGGCGTGGCTACCCATGTTGGAAAGGATCCCGATGCTGCTCTCAAAGGTTGGCAGGTCATTTTCCTATTCCTCGGTCTTCTGACGGGCGTCGTGGGATTATCCTTTTGGTTCATCATGCCGGACTCCCCAGCTGTTGCCGGATTTCTGTCGAAGGAGGAAAAGGCCCTCCACTTGCAGAGAATCCGTGGTAACGAGCAGGGAATCGGATCTCAGACGTTCAAATGGAGTCATGTTTGGGAAGCCTTGACGGATACCATGACCTGGCTTTATGCCTTCTGGGTGTTTGCCGCCAACATCCCCAACTCCATCGCGACGAGTTTTGGAAATATCTTGGTCAAGGGAATGGGATACACAAGTGAAGAGTCTCTTTTGCTGGTCACCCCTCTTGGTGCTTGGGAGATTGTCTTTTTGATCGGCTTGACATACGCAGCCATGAAAACGAGACAGCGCCTGTACTTTTGTATCCTTGGTCATATTCCTGCAATTATTGGTGCCATCCTCATGGCAACCACGGAAAAGGTTCCCGCCCTTATCGGATACTACACAAGTGGAGGAATTCCCATTGGCTGGACGACGATTCTCGGACTTCAAAGTTCCAACGTTGCTGGCTCTACCAAAAAGATCACCGTGTCTTGCATCGGAACAATTGCCTATACAGTTGGCAACATCATCTCGCCACACACTTTTCAGGCTCGAGATGGCCCGAGATATCTTCCGGCAAAGATTTCTATCTGCATCATCTACTTCCTATGCACTGTTGATCTGTTTGTCATGCGATGGGTCTTCCAGAGGAGGAATAGGCTGAGAGATGAGGCCAAGGCAGCACAGGGATCTGAGTACCAGGTTGAGGATAATCACGAGTTTCTTGACTTGACGGATTTGGAGAATAAGGAATTCCGCTATGAACTGTAATTGGTGATAGAGGAGGATAACAGCATCATTTGAAGGATGTAAGGTACGGACAAAGGCAATGAATACCACTTTATTACCTTAACACATACGATGTTCTCGGGCTTTCTAATCATCATGATTGTCATCATCATCACAAGTCACGTTGATTAATTCTACCAAGATCCGGATCCAAAGTTAGATCGTGGCTGCGTTTGCCCACCTCGATCAACGTGGTCGTCTCGGTCATGCACGTGGACTCCAGCCACGGAACTTTCATACGGAGTACCTAGTTCAGGTATTGATTCAACTATTTCCTAATTTCTAACCTGAACAAGTTAAATGTTTACCAATCGCTCCTCGAGTTGTTTCCTTTCGGCTTTACGGTCGTGGACTGTGTCCGTGAAATATGTCAATGCCGGGCACTGAGTCGTCCTCCCTATGCGTTCTTCGGCCCTTGATTTGAGACCCACCGTCCAGAATAAGCTTACATTCGAAGGCGGCTTATGTGGCTATGCCGCGGCTGGTCATTTATTACCACAAAAGAGCTAGTCTAGTGAGCGCTTCGTATCAAAGTGGAGGAGAAGGAGGCGTCGAAGAACCCGTCGTATACCCTCAGATCTGATTGGCTAGAATCCTCCGACGTCGACGCTGATCATCACGGGCACTCGTTCCTCGCTCAAGACACAAGGCCCAAGATTGTAGAGCTATTGTTACGAAGATACAGTCGATCAGTCTCCGGAAGATCCGAGACAGTAGTGTTTTCAAGTTGCCTGCGGACAATTCCCACCATGACTCTGCGTATAAGAAGAGACGCTGGCGCCATTCTGTTTACTCGATCACTCACTCATCTGCTCATTCAGTCCTTCATCACCTGAAATTACACCTTTCACTCGAAATGATTCTAAGCACCTTTGGCCTGTTTGCACTTCTTGTGCCGCTTGCTGCTGCGAGCAAGACAAAGCCAAACATCATCCTCATCCTCGTGGACGATCAAGATGTGCATATGGAATCATTGAAGCACATGCCATTGCTGAAGCAGCATATGTCAGACGAGGGAACTCTGTATCAGCGCCACTACTGGTATACCTCTGATCCAAATATATGTTGCTTTAAGACTAATTGAGTGTAAACAGCACCACCGCTATTTGTTGTCCCGCTCGGGTCAGCATCCTCACTGGCAAGATGTCGCACAACACGAATGTCACTGATATTGTCGCTCCATATGGTGAGTTCATAGATTTACACTGTTCAAGGCCTTCCCTAGTGCTGAATTGTCCCAGGCGGATATCCCAAGTTCGTTAGCCAAGGCCTCAATGACAACTACCTGCCGGTATGGCTTCAGGACGCGGGCTACTCCACGTACTACGCTGGCAAGCTCTTCAACGCGCACACTACCGACAACTATGATAAACCTTACGCTGCTGGTTGGACTTCTTCCAACTTCTTGCTCGACCCATTCACGTACAGCTATTGGAACGCCACATGGCAGGAGGACCACAAGCCACCCGTCAACCGCGAGGGGTCTTACAACACCGACGACCTTGCGGACAGTACCATCAAGTATATCCGACAAGCTCATTCTGCCGGGAAACCCTTCTTCATAGGAAGTGCTCCCATTGCGCCTCACACTGAAGTCATCACAAAGCCAGGCTCGTACAATGGCAACTTTTCACTCGACGACCCTGACTTCCAGCCTGAGGTAACACCGCCCAAGCCTGCCCCTCGCCATGCCAACATGTTTGCCGACCTGAAAGTTCCAAGGACTCCCAACTTTAACCCAGAAAATGTGAGTTGTAGCAAGCCAAATGCAGACACAGACCCTAACATTAAGGCCCTAGCCCAGCGGCGTGCATTGGGTGGCCAAGCTTCCCCGCCTGAACCAGTCCGACGTTGACTACAACGACGAGTTTTTCAGGCTGCGTCTTCAGTCACTCCAGGCCGTCGATGAGATGGTCGAAAGGATCGTCAAAGAACTCGAGTCCCTCGATATCCTGGACAACACTTACATCATCTATACGAGCGACAACGGATATCACATTGGACAACACCGTCTTCCGCCAGGCAAACAGTGCGGCTTCGAGACAGACATCAACGTCCCTCTTCTCATTCGAGGGCCAAACGTGCCCAAGGGTATGGTCAGCAACGCCATGACAAGCCACACTGACCTCGCCCCATCCATCTTCCGGATGGCTGGCATCACCCCACGACCTGACTTTGATGGCATCTCAGTGCCTCTAACCAGAAAGGAAATGACAAGGGGAAACCCCACCCGACCTGAGCATATGGGAATTGAGTTTTGGGGCCTTGCAATGGACGAAGGCCTGAATGGTGAGCGGGTTGCTCCTTTGATATAGAGAGATATGCTGACTCGGGCAACTCCAGGCACGATGATAACCATTAACAACACGTACAAGGGAATTCGACTGCATGGCGAAAAGTTCAACCTTTACTACTCGGTTCAGTGCACGAATGAGCATGAGTTGTATGACATGACAGTAAGGACCTGGGACTCTTTTTGCTTGCCTAGTCTGCATATTCTTCTAACGCGGCATAGGCCGATCCTTACCAGATGAACAATCTCTTACCTTCTGGCCCCAACTCCACAGGAATGCCCATTGTCGACTATGCCAAGTCAAAAGTCAGGATTAATGGTCACTCCCTTCTCGGAGTTGTCAGCCGTCTTGACGCGCTCATGATGGTCATGAAGAGCTGCCGCGGAGAGACATGCATCAAGCCATGGGACGTTCTGCATCCCAAGGGGGATGTCAACTCACTGGAGGATGCCTTGCAGAAGAAGTACGACGATTTCTACATGCGCTCTGCTAAGGAGAACTCTGTCAGTTTTTCCATGTGTAGGCAGGGGTATATCGTAGGCTCCGAAGGGCTCCAAAACCCTTTCATTTATGAAGGTTATTGATTTGGGGAACTTTTCATAGAGTATGGATATTGGAATTAGTCTTGAACTCTGGGTTTCTATCCTTCTTTTGTTTCTTGTAGGATTCCCTTCTTGGGATGTTCCCTCTTTGATTCAAGGTGTGTTTTTTTATAGACATTGAATACTATATCGAAAGACAACATTCTCTCTTTTTCTCCGCGACGGATCACAATCTCGAAAGATTTTCTATTTAGTGTTTCCAGTTTGCTTCAATTACTCACCGCTCTTTGATCGCCAGCAACCTCTGTAGGTGGTTAGCTAGTGTTGCCCGTTGCTGAGAACCACGGTAGGTCTGATCTTGGATTTGCAAAGTCCGACCTTCAAAGTGACCCCGAACCCTCCAAGCTCTCACACAAGAGTAATCGGCACCAGAGAAAGCGTGAAGAATGTAGTCTGGCATTAAGACAGCTCTTTTGAAAACATGGCCTTCTCCCAAGGAAACTATCGCCCACGATAACAAAGAATGTGACCACTAGCACACATGAGCATTGGACCATGATCGCAAAACACACCTCAACTTGGAATCTGGGGTCCCAAGGTCGGTCTCATAGTCATGTCCCCTACCCAACCGTTCGGAGCATATTGTTAAAGTTGTCGCTGTACCTAATTGGTCTCACAGAGCAAGAGCAACATTTTGACTCCGTTGATTAACTCAAGATTTCTGGAGTTCTCCTTGCGCAGATGTACACAGCTCGTCTTCAATCACGGATGACCTCTGTCAGTCGAACAAGAAGGGCACCTTTCTCCCAAAGCAAGAAGGTCTTCTGTTCATCCCAGACCTTGCTCTCCTGCAGTAACTCAAGATCAAACTTCCAAAGTAGCCGAGCAAGAATAAGTCGCATTTCAGCGTATGCGAGGCTAGATCTTTAGTTCAGTACCTATCCAGGGCCCATTGTTGTGATGATGGGAACAACTTACTTCTTGCCAATACAATTCCTGGGGCCTGCAGAAAACGGTTGAAGCACATCTTTGGAGTCATTGCTATAGCGAATGTCACCAAGCCAGCGTTCTGGAACAAAGTTGTCGGCGTCACGAAAGTTGGATTCGCTATGGAATGCTGCCCAGTGAGGCACAGATACCCGTGTCTAAGGTTTGAGAATTAGCAAAGGTATGGCGATATCATTTATAATGACTTGCCTTCTCGGGTATCCAAAATCGGTCCATAATCTGACCTCCTGACGGAACAAGCCTCGGTAGACCAGTTGGCACTGGAGGGTCTGTGGGAAATTAGCAACAACCATGCTTATCAATACGGGGGTCTTACAGATGCGGAGTCCTTCATTCAGGACAGCCAGAAGGTAACCAAGTTGATTGACACGCTCCAGTGTAATGTCATCTTCGGCATCAAAACTGGACCGGATCTCAGACACCAGTTTGTCAAGTTTCGCCTTGTTCATGAGAAGCTGGAATGTGACGCCGCTGAGCAGGGTGGCAGTTGTTTCGCTCCCAGCGAGAATCAACATGTGTGAATTAATAGCAATCTCGCCATCCGACATCCCCTTCTCGTCGTTGTGGCGGAGGATGTAAGAGATGAAATCTGCCCTGTCGGTGGTGCTTGCCACCCTTTTCATGGCGGTTTCACGGCTTAGCTCAAGGTGTTGCTTGGAGGCCTCGATCAAGTGTTTTGGTGTAAGGTAAGGGATGAGAGATCCCATGTTGAGGTATTGGGCAATTTGTCGATAGGGAATAGCTTTGACATGTTGAAAGACGAGATGGACCCAAGGGTGATAGCCGCCACTATCAAGACATCCAAAGGGCTCACCGAAGGAGAGATCTCCAATCAGATCAAAGGTCGCAAAATTATACCAGGAAACAATATCAATAGCCGCTCCATCATGTGCTTTCTGGGTGAGCTGGTTGATGAATTTGTCAGTGTATAGCGTCAGAATGCCCTCCTGGCTTCGAAGCGCCTTCTCGGAAAAGGCATGTGACAAGAGTCGTCGGAAACGCTTGTGGTCCTCATGATTGGCGTTGACGATGGTGGGATCTTTGTGGCCTCGTCGATAAAAAGGGGGATCTTTGACAAATGTCTCGTCTAGGCTAGACTTGTGCCCATAAATCTGCCTCAGGGCACTGGCAGTGATGAAAGAGACATCTGTAGGCGCAAATCTAACGACAGGTCCATAACGATCGTGCATCTCCTTCAGAGTCTGATGCCAGTCGCCACGGAACAGATGGACATAGTAGGGCAACGGAGAAGCGCCGTAGAGTTTTGGGCCTGGGACCTTGGCAAGGGGGTGGAAGAATGCATAGTAGGCGCCGCGCAAGAACAAGTAAAATGCAGCCTGATGGTATTGCTGTTAGCAAGAACATCTATAGTTCGAAGGACGTCCTTACAGTGAGTGAAAGGGTCACAGCAACGGCCGCGAAACGGGCCAGATGTGAGGAAAGCACAGACAGAACGGACATTGCAGCGGGTCCAAGTAATGATGCAAATAGAGGAGAAGTAGCGATCAAAAACGACGCTCCCTACTTATATCTAGGTAAGCGGCACTTGCAGATGCATGGTCAAATATCTCCCAAAAGAAACCCCTGATGCTACTCCATGGGGCATACCATGCTCCGCGGACTAACCGGCCGCTTTAAACCCGGGAGGCCGATTTTCAGGCCACAATTAGACGTGATCTGCGCTTTACTTGACATTTCGGTGATTTACGAGTCACGGCAGTTACACCTACATATGTGCCGCGTCATTTCAGGTATCTACGTGGACGGCCATTTGAAATCCGATGCCGACTTCTGGTCCAATGCTCAAATAAGACCGGGGTCCGTCTCTCGGGGGCAAAGGTTCCCACATAGAAACGGAAGCATGAGGCGCTCTGGACCTCGGGCTACGGGAACGAAAACGGAAACATGAGGCGCCCTCAAGGACATGCAGATCTTTCCCCGGGGGTTGCCATATCCATGACATTATTTCTATCAGCTATACCCTTGTCTCGCTGTTGAAACGATTTTGGGGCCTTCTATAAGATAAACAGGATGAGAGAGGGATACCGGCGTCCAATATGGAGCATCCTATTGTGTGAAGATGTTATCAACGCATTCAACAGAATTGTGTCTCAAACTGCCATTCTCAACAACCTCCAACTCAAGACTTTCCTCCATCCTTGACTTTGACAAAGCCACCGATAACATAGTGGCCAGCACCTCCATCCTTTGTGAGCACGGGCGCCTGAAAGTGGTTGCTGAAAGGGCTGCCAGCCCCAGTTCGAACCTTCCAGACCTCTTTGCCCGTCTCAAAATCAATAGCGCTCACGTAATATACGTAGCTCCCTTCCTGTGCCAGTTTGTAGTCTTGAGTAGGCATGTAGAGTAGGCCGGTCTTGGTAGACAAGATAGGGGTGATGGTGGTTCGAATGCTCTTGTTAAACCAGCGGGTTGTGCATTTTCCCGTCTTTTCATCGAAATCAATCCGAGCAAGCCCAGGACCCACGGCACTGAGATCATTAAAGGGCCCGTTGAGGATCTCAGGGTCCGAGTCTGTCCCATCGCCAAAGGGAGGGTCCCGCAGCTGCGCCAGAGGAGGACCGTTGTAGAAGTTGCTAAAAATCATACTATAGGTTGACTTGCCGTCCCAATGATTGACGGCAGCGTTCTCGTTGTTGCTAAAGCCTTTCTCGAAGAGAGGGATGGTACAGAGTGGCTTGGTGTCGTTTTTGAGAGATGAACTTTGTGGGTAGACGAGTACGTTGACTTGGTCGTTCGCATTGTCGGTGAAGGCCACGTATTTGTGACCAAGGAGTGAAGGCGTCGAGCCAGCGCCACGAGATATGCCACCCTTCTTGATACCATCTCCAGCTTCGTAAGGTAATTCTGCAATGACCTTGACTCCATCAGGACTAGGCTGCAGGTAGAAAAAGGAACCGGTTGCATCGGCATGGTCAGCGGACCCGGCTGGACCAGTAAGCAGGTAAACGTCCGTTCCACTGATGGCGAATGAGTTTTCAATCATCTTGTCTGGCAGTTTCAAGGTGTGCACTTTGCCACCTAGTTCCACATATCCAAGGGTTGCCGTGTCGCCAGCAGGAAAGCCAGCACCCGCAAACCCTCCTGTGGTGAACCACAGGTTCCCGGCCGAGTCGTAAGAGGTGGCGAGAATGAATTCGTTTGCCGACGTCACTTCGGACAGATCAATATCGCGCTTAGTGACGAATGTCGTGTTGACCCCTGTACCAACGATTTCCAGGTTAAGAATATGACGCTTGGTCGTCGAAGTGGTGACACGGCCATCAAGCAGATTCATATACACCATCAACGTCTGGGATAGGTCAGATGGCTGGCCGGGCTCCGGATAAGTTGCTTCGATCTCATAGGTATTCGGGTCAAGAGAGACGATGCAAGTGGTGTTTTCTCGACACTGATTGGCGGCTAAGACCCTGTCCTCCTCGTCCCATAGCATCTGGAAAGGGGGAGCCATTTGGATTGCCTCGACCTTGGGATTAATTCCAAGTGGGCCTTCATAGTCTTCGGAGCGTGTGTTGCCAGAGTCTCGGTGAACGCTTTGGGAACTGGGCTTGTATTGTGTCTTTGGTCTCATGGCGTGTCGCACAGCGGGACTGCCAACATAATATTTACCTCGGAGTGGTTGACTAGACTTGATCTTTTCTGCCTGTTGAGAAGTTAGAATCGCTGTGACTGAAAGCTAACGGGGGCCACCTACCGTGGCTGCACTCAGAGCTGAGAGCAGCAACACGCTCTTTAGGAAGGGAGCCATGTCACAAATTCAAGTTGAGGGCAGTTCAAGATAAATGATTGCAGAGTAAGCTAGCTATGAGGATCCTCTCTTCTCAGAGGCCCTGAGTCTATATATAATCTCACCCTCGGGCAGTCTTTAAGTCCCGAGGTCCGTCCCCTAATTTGCCTACCTCCCGTTGCCTTGCTTTGATGAAGTTCTAAATTGCTTGTTCCCCTGACCGCCTGGCCGATCGTGACATGTTCAAGCACAGCAATATCCACCCAGATACAGTACGAAGCGAACCTTGCAAATGCCGATCACGGTTTATCCTAGCAAATTTAATGTCGTGCCTGGCTATGCTAAGCCGCTAAACCTCCGAGATGAACAAGGGCCTCGTATCACGGACCAATTGAACTTGGGTGTATACGAACGAAAGATGGAAATCTCCACAGAATAACCAAGGTAACAGGGTAATAAGGCTTCCTGCGGAATCCTGCTACGATCCGTGGAGCCGGCGTAGCTGCTCTCGGTATTACAACGAGGCAATCGGAGGAGGACTAAAGTATTTTTCCCATAGCCTCCTACGCACAATATCAATAGGTAACTTCAGCCATAGAAGTTATAAGATGTAACACTCCTTGTTAAGCCGAGTGTGTACTATATAAAATAAATTTACAATCTGTCATGGTTGTCATTAAGAAAAGAATCCCCCGCGCTGTTCTCAACAGAAAGGGGCCACCGCAACTCAAGCTCCTGAGTGAATATAAGCGGCCCATTTAGTCCAAGAAGATGGATAATGTTGTCGAACCTTGATCACCGCCTCCCTCAGAGCCAAAGCCACCATTTCATCGTCAACAGAATCAGGTGCAACACCAATAAGATTCTCATAAAAGGCATGAGCAATCTCGACACCGACCTCGTCTTCCACCGGCCACAAGGATCCAATAACATGAGAGAATCCAGCAATCTGCAGGGCCCCAGACATGTGTAAACCTTCATCCCCGAGGCGAAATGTCCCCATCGAAGCTGTGGTGCAGGCAGAGAGGAACGCTATCCAGGGCTTTTGGAGATTGTTCAGGGCGAGAAACTGTGGGACGGTGAGTTTATCAACCTCTTTGCTGCTGCCATCTTTGCTTGGCTTTTCGAGGACAAGATGGCTCTGTGATGGGTCACCCCTATCTGCCACACCATGGCAAGCAAAGTGGACAATGTCACTGGTGGCGACGGCTTGTAGAGCAAGACTCGCTGTTGGTTGTGGGAGATGCTTGCATTTCCACGTCCCGTTAATAAGATTTGCAATGACGTCCTTCTCCTTCCGCACAGCTGGCAGGGAGGCGTGGTTTCCGGGTGTTGTTTCCATTGTGATGATGGTAAGATCCAGTTTCTCCTGGTGTCTTCTGCCCCTCAGCGTCTGAGACCAATTGGAACGTTGTCTGGCATGCAACAGAGCCTTGATTGATGGCGTGTACGATGAGACTGACAGAGACAATGCGTCCTGGTCAGGATCAGTGTCCGATGTAGCCGCGTGGAAAGGAAATCCTGCAGCGCCGCCAGATCCAATCCACCAAATCCGAGGCGGTTTGCCATCGCTGGGCATGGCACCCGCGCGTCTCAGCTCGTCAAAGACGGGTCGTACACAGTTTTCCCATAGCCAGCCTGCAAAGCCTGCCGGGGGCTGTCTCGCCTGTTTAGGAACCTTCTTCGAGACGATCTGGATCGCTCTCTTCATAGGAAAGTCCACAATGGAAAATCCCGAAATCAGCTGCACGCCGAATTCCACGATCTTCTCCGTCTGGAGCCCTGAAAGCGGCACAACCAGGATGCGGGAGTCGACAAGAATGATGGCATCACTTCTCAAGTAACTGATATTCACCAAGACGACGATGCCCTCTTTAGTGCATGACTTTAGACGATCAAGAGGAGGCTCACGAAAAAATTCATGATGGCCATCAAGATTTCTAATCTTTTCCAGGCAATTGGCAAGATCTGCCTCAGCGGCCCTTCTTTCTCGTAGTCTGACCTCTCCAAGACGGGAGCTTTGAAGGTCAGATGGAATGTGCAACTTTGCCTTGAGGTCCAAAAACTCCTTGGCAAGGTCCTTGTCTGTTTCTTGTAGCTCCGACACTTCATCAGAGTTGTCCATAGCGAATCCCAATATCATGGCTCTCCCTGCTTCGAGCTGCGCAAGGGCTTCATCGGGTTCCCCCAGCTGTAGCAACAAGGAGCAAACTTCGGATGCAAGACCTGAGGTTTGTGAAACAACCTGCTGCTGATCTTGCAAAGACTGGTATCTGCCGCAGACCCGAGGTAGCAGCTTCATGGCGGCCAAGCTGATTGGTTTTGCCTCTTCCCACCTGTTCTGGTTTGTGAGGATTCTGACCGCCCTTTGAGCAGATTTTATTCTCATCAGAGGTGAACCATTTGGTGAGTTTACCGATTCTGTATAGAGACTGAAAGTTTCAGTAAAGGTAGAACCGTCGGCGTCTGGGTCATTGTCGATTAGCTGTTCCGCAAGGAGGCCACCGAGCCAGCCAAGGAGTCTTGCTCTATCTGAAGAATCATGTGGTGTCACATCAAGACATTTCCTTGATAGCTCGATCGCTTTCTCCAAATCTGCCTTTTCTCCATTATTTGATTCTTCCCACTTGGTTTGATAGGCCATTGAAAGGTTTTGTAGAATGTGGTGCATGTGTGAATCATCTTGCCCAGCCAGCTGTATCGACTTCGTTCCATGATCGATCGCACTCTGGATAGTTTCTTCTTGGCTAGAGTTCACGTGTTTGTGTTTTTTGGCCAGTGCCTCACAGAGCAAAGAGTGAGTGAATCCAATGTCCACATGGCCGACGGGGTATCTCAGCAGAGCTCGGTTGAGGACTTCCACAGCTTCATCCAGGTACTCGACTCCCAAGTGGCGGTGGTATGCACTAATCAAGATACTTCCAAGGTTTTGTAGGTTATCGGCTGACTTCGCAATGTGTGGATTGATCTGGCTAGCTGCAGCCCGGTACTTGGCGACTGCGATGTCTAGAGCTTCGGTCTCCCCAGTCAGGTCGAACCTGGACGCCAACGCATCTGCTAGGTTGCTGAGTGCTAGCCCACGGACTTGCCCATTCTCCGAGGAGAGCTCGATAGCCTGTTGGAATAAGCTAGTGGCGTTCTCCAGACTGGATCTGTCGGCCAGGTGGTGGAAATGAGCTATGTAGGCCACTCCAAGTTGGTTTGCCCATCGAGCCTTGTCGGGGTGGCCGTCTCCACAGAGCTCTATCGCTCTCCTTCCGTTTTCGAGGGCTTCTTGTACATCTAGGGGTCTTCTCGAGTGCAGATAACGGCGATAGTGCGCATATGAGAGGCTTCCGTATACAAAGGCGACATCTGTAATGGGGCAGTCTGGCCGCTGAGCCAATTCCCTCGCCTCCAGTCCCATCATCACCGCACGATTCAGATGCGTGTCCGCATCACCGATCTGAAGATCAGACAACTCTGACAGAGACTCTGCAAGGTTTGAAAGGGCAAATATCCGAAGGTCAACCCCAGCACCGGCAAGGTTTCGAACAGCCTCAGCCCGCTCAATAGCCGCCTGCAGATCCTGGTGCGTTGCCGAAATCTTGAATATATCCATCAAGAGATTCGAATAGACCTGTAGAAACATCGGGTTCTCATCAACCACGTGCAGGAATGGGGCAAGGGTCTGGATGGTCCTTCTAAGCTCGAAAGGGTCCTGAGTCACCTCGAAGTGACAGCGATGAGCACGTCCATACACCACGAGGTAATCGGGAAAAAGCTCATTTCCCTCATCTAGAAGTGAACTAGCACGCTCCAAAAGAGAAATCGACATTTCAAGATCCAGCATGTTTTGACTGCGTGTCTGGTAGCGTTCTAGGAGAGTATCCGCTGCCAACAACAGCCTCCATGCCAGTTCGGGGTCCAGCAGCGGAGATACATCCACTGCTTGAAGTCTTAGATCAATCTCTTGATCATTAAGCATGTTCCCGAGTTCATCGTCGCGGCTGAGTCTTCTTCTTGCTGTATGTGTGGCGAGGCGATCGAGATGAAGAGCTCTGGCAGCGCCTGGAGACGAGGTCGAGGCATCGGACGTCATAGGCCCCAGCGCACTAATGTACGTCTCCAGCCAGAGGGAAAACTCCTCATCACTAAGAAGAGATATATCCATTGTGAATCGTGTTAAATTGCCTGAACGAGGGGTGGTTTGGTGGGCTCAGTGGGTGATGCTGTCTAGATCTTGAGGCAAGAATGCTGGGCGAAATCAGGCTGAGAACCCAACTGGGCATGCACCTCAAGTCCCATGTATACCTAAATCACGTGTGGTACCCCTCAATCTTACATCTAATTCTAAGCAGACCTTTATTTATCACATCATCCATAATATTCATGCGCAGGCCAGTCCAGACAGAAGCAACATGTCCAATCCGAAGCATTTTGCAGTCCTGATCGGGGTGGACTTTTACATCAAGAAGCCTCTGAACAGCTGTGTTCGAGATGTTGATTTACTGGAGACATACCTAAAGACTCTCCAGCGGGATAAGAGGCTCGACATGTTGGAGATTACCAGAATGACGGCCAGCAACCCGACACATCAGACCCCCAACCCACGCAAACCACTAGAGGGCGATGAAACTCTACCGACCTTGGAGAGTATTAGAAATTATCTTGCCCGAGTCATATCGGAATCTACCAAAGACGACCATGTCTTCATCCACTTCTCTGGGCATGGCATGGTTTTGCCCCAAGGTGCACTGGCGCTTATTCTTTTCGGATGCGAAGATCATAACGGACGGCTACGGGAATGCCTCACTGGTAACGAACTGGCAGCTTCTCTCAACAAGATGGTCACTAAGGGTGTCAAAGTCCTCTTGGCACTCGACTGTTGCTTCTCGGGCAAGATATCTCGTCGAAGCCTGCCAGATCCAGAGCGATACCTTCCTTTTATCGGCTTTTCCGATGCTGAGAGTGTCGAAAAGCCCCCAGCATCTGCTCATCTGGGTGCTACACACAATGGTTCAACTGTCCGAGGCGTGTCGGTGCGTGAGAACTGGCTTATGGACCCCAAGGGCTACACAATAATTACGGCATGCGGACCAACACAAGAGACGCACGCCCTCAACTTCGGCAGGGGGAAACTCCATGGAGCCCTTACTTACACGCTCTTCAAATCCCTTGACAGATTGGACTCGCTGAATATGAGTCACATGGCCATCTTCCAGTTCATCTGCGCCAGGTTCAAAGCTATGATGTCCAACCAGATCCCTCAACTAAAGGGGAGTGGCGACTTTTCATTTTTTGGGCATTTACAAGGCTCGGACGACTCCTTCTTCCCCTTGGTCGTCTTCAAAAGCGGAAAGATCATGATCCAGGCAGGGGAGATTATGGGGATTCATGAGGGCGACAAGCTAGTTTTGACTCCTCTGAATATCTTCACCCATGAAGTTTGGGACAGCGATTATGTGCTTGCAACTGCCCAAGACGTGGGTGGAGTGACAGCCACTGTCAAACTCATTAAACCTGAGCCTACGGATACTTCCAAAAAGATCAAGGTCGATGCTGGGTGGGTGGCCAGACCACTCAAACTATGCCAACATGTTTCGACTGCAACTGATGGAGTAGCGGATCGATCGATTCAAGGGAGGTACTTGCAAGAGAACTCACTGTTCTTACCCAACTTCACAGAAGCCACAGCCCCTTTCAAAGCCAAAATCAACGACCAGGGTGGATTTGGCATTGAAGACGCACAAGGGCAACGGGTAGACTTTGATGGGCTCTCGCTGCTACCAGCTCATTCCCCAACCACCCGCCCTCAGATCCTTCGTGTTCTAGCATACCTCTCAAGATACCACGAGATTGTGAATATGAGGCCCTTTCCAGAGGATGAGACACTTCGAGCAACCATCGACGTTGAGATATGCAACGAGTTGGGGGTTCCGTTTCCAAACACTGGGGTTATCAGTGTGGAAAACGAAGAAGAAATTTGTCTGTCTATTGTCAACAATGGTGAGGAGCCGGTGTTTGTTCATATACTTTATCTTTCAGGAGACTGGGAGATCGAGAACCTCCTTGCAGACGAGAATACGCTACTCCTTCCCAACAACCCGGGCATAGAGGAGCAAGATCTTGCTGAAAGGCAAATCGAGTTGGTAGTGAGGATGACGGTACCAGAGCAGAATATTCTCCGTGGGATTCATAGTTGTGACGATATCTTCAAGGTGTTCATCACCACTAGGCCTGCACCCTTTGCGCGCCTATCTGCAGTTAGACCTCTACTACGAGGGTCACCTGCCGAAGTCGAAGACGAGTTACGAGACTCCTGGACAGCATGGACGTTCCACATTCATACAGAACTGAAGTAGACACCATTTCGTTGACTATGGAAGTGATTCTTGTCCTGAGACCGGCATCTGGCTTCATCGTTCATGCCTGATAGCTCACCTGTGCGGATATGGGAGATGTTCATCTTACTTTAGCTCCTCTAACATTCAATTACTCTCTTTTCTTCCCCCCTCTACGGCTCCCTTTTGCAAATTCTCCCCATTAAGTGTTCCCAGCTAAACTACGCCCACTTCCCGCCTCGAATGCGCCTCAGTGAACTCTTGGGTCTTTATTTATTCTACTCTTCTTATCTTATATTTCTTTTACTAGCTACCATCTTATTTATCGTAGCCGGTAATGGGAGGCACAATGTATCATTAATTGACTTAAACTCATATATCCATATCAAGTTTCAAGATAACAGAACGCCGGATCAAGACGCCAAGGACGCGGGGCTTGATATCGACGCCACTTTCTGTCACGCGGGGTGGAAAGGAAGGATTAGTCTGCCGGCTGCCGGGCCGGGTGGAATATCAGGCGGCCTGCAATGTGCAATTGGGCACCAATACCTACCAGGCTGGCTGACAGCATCTCTGATCCTACCTTATCCGCACACTCGACGGTAAATTAAAACTGTCGTACAAAGAGCCCAAGATATCAACCATCCAATTAGTCGCTATATCTCAGTTCACTCCAGCCTTACTGTTGCAGAACCTTACTCCAACTCCTGGTTCATCGCTGGCAAGCCAACATGGCATCTGACCAGAACGGGTATGTATAAGGTGCCCAAGCCGACTACCTCGCAATACCCCGTTTTGACATAGAGTCAGGAGCAGAGAAGTCAGCCCAGAATTCACCATCGACTATGATGAATCAAGACCATATGTCCAGGAGTTCCCGAAAGTGAGTTCTGAGGCGTGTAGACTACGGCCATGATTGCAAGCTGATACCAGCCAATAGACTCCCAAGTTCAATAGTGGGGACAAAGTTTGGTATCAGCAGACCAAGAGCCTCCCCCGCGAAGGCCCGTTCGTTGTAGCCTCAGTCTCTTCTGAGTGTAAATATATTCTTTGCTCGGCTGGGGATAACCCGGAGACTGCTAAAGGTGGGATGGAGATTGACGAGGAGTACCTAGAATTTGCCTAGGGATAGTGGATTGTCCGATAGAGCAACCTGGATGCTTCTCTTTCCCACTTCAAGCGCCTCCATTCAAAAACCTCGGTGATGTTTTCAACTAGTTTCCTTCTTTATTGCCTCTAAATGTACCTCCGTACCTCGCAGTCCGTACTTCCTAGCCCATAATACAAATCAAATCCGCAAGCAGTGCTCAATGTAACAACGCAAGTATACAACACAATCCAGTACCATATGAACCCAGCGCTCAATCCATATCCTTGGACACCTTTTCCACCCACTCAAAGGCAGGATCGTATCCGACATGTATGTACCGGTGAAAAGTCCCCGTGATATCACGATACAGAACCTCCTGCTTCTCATCTTCGCTTTTCATCTTTTCCTCCTTTTTCACACCCTTCTCGAGCTTTCCAAACTTGGACGCGACGATCCATGCTTTGTAGTTCACAGATATTCGCTTGAGCTTAAAATGTTCTTCCCAGATAAACTTGGTGTTGTTGTTGCTACTGGCTCGAGACATGAAACCTTGGAGAACGCCTCTCAAAATGTTAGAGCCGGGTATTTCTTCTCGGTTCTGGCCTAGGCGCCCCCAGCGATCATGCGGCCAGCAAGTAACACTGGTTAGATTGGGGCTTCCAGCAAGTGCTTCACCGATTTTATCCTATCGACAACTGTTAGAATAGTAACTAAAGGTAATGTAAGCAAGGGTCCTTACAATTTCACTCTCTTCCGGCGCAAACTGGAATTCCTCCAGGTTGGGTAGGTTGTTGATAATGGTGGTCACAGTTTCGGCCGACAGATATGGGATCTTGCATCCAGAGATGATTCCCGTGTATGATATCCTCAAAACCTTGAGGTTCTCATGCTTGAGGATAGCTTGCAGCAGCGTATCCGCCAATCCAGGATTGACCGTGTGTGAGTCAGGGTATTGGTTGTAATCCACAAGCTCCAGGGACGTGAGGCTATCAAATGAGGAGATGAAGGCGCATTGGGCATCAAAAGCCATCTGCTTCTGCTCGGGCGTCTCCACGTGTCGATTGTGTGACATGTGCACACTCAGGGTCCGCAGACTTATGCGCTCGTCCGGAGCTGAGGAAGCCAAACCTGCGAGATACTGGAAGAGGCGGTGTTTGCCTCCGGGTAGACGGCCAAGTTTGAGCTCTTGCAGACCAGCAAAGTCAATGGCTCTTTGCATCGACTTTAGGAATTTGTCTTCTTCAAATCTGACGCCAGAAAGAGTGAATGACTTGAGGGCGGCGAGGTTTTGTGGTTGATTCGATTTGGATGCGGAAACCATCTTCTCCCAGTCTTCCAGAAAGCAGGTTGCGTATGCACTTGTATGCATGGATAGACCGCGAAGTGTCGACCTGGAGTTTAGTAGCATCGACCGAACCACGTTATCCTTGCCCGTGCCACTGCCCCAGCCGTAATCCTCAACACTTAGATGCTGCAGGTTCTTCAGTTTCGCAAGTGGTCGCATAGCACCTTCTTCAAACCCGTCTGTACTCACAGACAAAGCTTTCAGGTTCTTCAGTGATACAATGCTTTTCGCCATTGGCCTGTGGACATGGTCAGCGCGTCATGGCCCATATAGTGCGAGCGGGCTAGGTGCCAAGTTACTCTGTAAGCACGTTCGCCTCGATAATCTCGAGATTGTTCAAATTCTGAAAGGCCTCTTCCAGATATCTGGTGGTAATGTACTTGTGTTTTCGTCCTGGGTCGCACACACCGACGACAATGCTGCGGACATAGTCTGCACAAAGTGGCTTGGCATTCTCATCAAGACGGGATGAAAATCGTTCCTGCTGGCCTTTGTATTTGCCTTCCTTCTTCAGCTGCTTCTTCTGCGCTATCGTGAGAACTGGCTCAAGAGCACGGATGAGCTTTGGAATGTGGGCATGAAACATGGCAGCCACGGCAATTTGCTTGTAGAGATAAGGCATTGCGATTGAATAGTATTTCTTGGATGTGCGGCCCAGTTTGCCCAGAGTTGGTCGGTCATCGATCTGGGGCATGTAATGTTAGCATCGGCGCAATGGAGTGCGTGCTTTGGTTCCTCACACTCTGCAGAATCATGTTGAGAATCTCTGGAGGCAAAGGCGACAGTGCATCATCGTTCGAGACGATTGAAGTCTGGACATTCGGTTGCCTAGACTTAGCCTTGGGCTTTGCTGGCTCTGTTGGGCTCTTGTTGCGTTTCGCAGCCCCTGTTACTTTGGCTGGCGGGTCTTTGCGTTTGAGTGGGACAGGCTGCGATTGCTGGGGCTCAGGGGCCACCTGAGCATCTTGGTTTCGAATCCTGGCGCTTCTCCTGAGAGACATTGCGTTCAATTGTTCTACACGTTGGTTTGGAGGGAATTGAAAGGAAAGGGGGCACATGGGAGAAAGACGATGGATGTTAAAATAAGCTGACAGCGACACGCGAAGACGCGAAGGAAGCCAAGGGAGGATCCAGGAGTTGCAGCACTATCACGTGATGACGTGGCGTCGATGCAAGGGCTGTTAGGCATCCTTCTGAACCAAGCCCAGTTCAGTAAACGCCGAATCGCTCAGGGGGATCAATCCTGAGACAAATATGAGCGAGTTAACGGAGAGTGCTATTCCAATACCCGAGACATGATCCCCCTACCGTAATGTTGGCCCGTGTTGAATCATGGTGTGAAGGTCAACGATGATGCGACTTTACACACTTGGTCATTTTCTCCATTGCCGCTGCTGTCGAATTACAAGAACATCAAGACAATTAAAGCACAAAAAGAAAATTGTTATCAAAGAGAGGCAATGGCAAAAAAAG
The DNA here is from genome assembly GCA_002168265.2 of Fusarium euwallaceae. Classification (NCBI taxonomy): domain Eukaryota; kingdom Fungi; phylum Ascomycota; class Sordariomycetes; order Hypocreales; family Nectriaceae; genus Fusarium; species Fusarium euwallaceae. The sequence goes on from NHTE02000027.1 coordinate 751,199, forward strand.
AGGTCCTAGCCAGGTTCGAACTGGCGACTTTGGAAGACGGAAATCAAAATCCAACGTCCTGACCACTAGACTATAGGACCCATTTGCTCATTCACGGTGAGCAACGCAGTGGATTGGCTGTGCCACTGTTGGGACAGAGGCAAACTTCTTTAATTTATATATGCACAATTAATAATCCGACTTATTTATCCCTAGGGTAGCTAGTTATGCTCTTTTAACAGTACTTATCCATGCGTAAATATAACATATCATAGAGGCAGAGTGGTTCTGAGTTTCTTTTATATATTATTTTATAATTCTTATATCCTCTCTACCTAAGTATCCTTCTAGGTTTACCCAAGCTAGTCTGTCCTTATTATGCAAACTAGCAGTTAGTCTAGCCCTGTCACAGCACCTAACTCCGAGATAACTCTGCTGTGATAGGCCCCTAAGACATGGAAACTTCATTATCCATGGTCCTATTACTCTTTATCACATGCCTCCCAGAAGTGTTTCAAGTCTTACTTTGGTAATTCATTTTCACCAAGTCGAGAACATATCGCTCAAAAGTCCTTTCAATTTCCACGAGAAACAGAGCTCAGCTAGTAGTCTATCTCCAAGGTCTTTAGCTTACAGTAACCAAAACAGCCCTATGGTCCTCCCTGACAAAACCTCCCAGATACCACCAATCAAACTCCATGTCATTTCCCATTCAGATCCATTATTTCAAGCCTAAACAAACACAACCTTGGTGACAGTGGGAGTAGGCGCCTCAATAGTGACAGGAGAAGCGCTAGCACATGAGCACGCAGTGAGGTAGCGAGCCTCCCCAGAACAGGCGCTGGCGTAGGTAGGAACAGACTTGGTCACATAGACAGTCCTGCAAGTTATGTTAGACTACTCAAAGCGTGAATGGACAAGGGGACAAGGCTCACTTGGCGGGAGGAGTAGTGGTGACTTCAAGATAGGCGTTGCACTCGGCCTGGTAAGAGGCCACGACTGCTGGGCCGCGGAAGCCGGGGACAACGGCTCGGGCACAGTTGTCGCCGCATCCGGTGCGCTCCTGGAGCTCCTTGGGGATGGCGGCCACGATGGGGGCGAGGAGAGCGGCGATGAGAGTGAACTTCATGGTGAAGGATGAAAAGAGTTGGAGAGTGGTAAAGATGTTTGAATGAGTGTTTGATTGTTGAGATGTTGATGCTGATGATTTGAAGCAGTTGAAGGGAGGCTTGATGCTCTCTTTATAGTTGATTTTTTCCATCTTCTAGGTCTCTTTCAGCTCAAGTCCGAACCCGCTCTGGAGACCCCCAACATCCCCTAAGCCATTGTCTAGACACCGTTGAACACACCGATACAGACCTCAACAGGGCCATAGTATCTCGAGGCTATCGCCACTTTTCCACCAGTTTTTTTACCCACGAGGTCCCCGTTCTTGGCGCATGGTAGCCGCCACGTTGGGAACGGTTTTAGCGACATGTAAAACGCCACGACTCCTAACCGTCACCAGCTGAACTCCATTCTAGACTGCGCCAAGCCCCTCACAAAGAACTGTGGACATTTGAGGGGTTCAGCCTTTTAGTCGTGGGATTTCTCCTGGGTCCATAACGGTTTTGGCGTAGACTGCTCCGAAAGAGGGGGGGACTATTGGAAGCTTTCATCCACGCTTTTCACGGATGAAGGCTGAATGAGCTTAGTAGAGAAACTAACAAGGAACAAAGACGTTGAAAAGGAAAAGGATGGTGCTGCAACGGGCAAGAGGGTCAAGCCATCTTCAGGGGGTCAGTTGACAGAATGCTCCGACTTGTCTGACCGCACAACGCCTCATGTCAGGGGCATGGGTTTTGTCAGAGGGTTTTGAGTGGTTGCATGTCATATACACAGGGGTTAAGGAACCGAGACAGATGTTAGCTACGGTAGAGAGATCTGGTTCTGCGTCCAAGCAGGAGGCCGTTTTACGTTAGCACTGTCTCACAGACATTGGCCTCGGTGTATTGTGTGAATGAACGGCAGACCCTCAAGGATCTCAATGTATGTACGTGCAAAATAGATAATTACGGAGTTGAAAGAAAGAAATGATGCTTCGCAAATGCGAAGCATCCAAAATGTGACTCTGTAGTCTGGAAGCCGATATGGTTCGGCGACAATCTATTTCCCACCCAGAGTCATCACCATACCTATCCCCATCAGACCACTCGATCTGATCTTCGGAAAGTGCTGTATCCCTCCCGAGTCAGCCGTCCATGCCGTCGCGGATCCGAAGGAAGGTGATGTATCTTCCCAGGGTCCAGCGGCGCGACTGCTTGCCCCAGACAGCCATGGGCAGAGACAGCATGAGGATGACAAAACTCAGGACACCGAGCTCGATGAAGCAGTCCTGAAGGCCAGTGTCGATCCAGTAACTGCACACGAAAGTAAAGATGGTGGCGATGCTGTTGTTGATGACGGCTACACCCACCATGCCCTCCAGCACCATGTCCGGGTAGCTGTCAGCCAGGTACGTGATGCTCAGGTCGCCTGCGCATCCGTAGCCAAAGCCAATGAAGCCCAGAGCCACGTAGGGAACCGGCCAGTCCCAACCCTTCGCGGAACCGATGCCGAAAAGCCACATGCCCAGCGGGAAAATGACGACGCAGAGCACCATGAGGTACAGACGGAACTCAGCCTCCATAATGCCCTTGTTACGCTTGGCCATCCAGAGGATGAACTTGTCACTGCAGTAACCACCGTAGAAACAGCCAATGATGCTGCCAATCAGGCACGGGATGTTCATGTTGCCGACGGCAGCATCGCTGTAATTCCACGGAGGGCCAATCCAGTAATCCTCCTCAACGGTGAGGTAGAAGGATAGCGCGATGTTCTGCAGACCCCACTGCAAGCCAGCAAACCATACAGCGGGAAAGGTGAAAATGCGCATCGTGTGCCACAGGCGAAACAGGTACTGACGGACGCCCATGCCCTGAAGATTAGAGGCGGGCGTGATGAGGGCGATGCGCTGCCAGTATGTCTTGCGCTGAGAGTAAGACACGGACAGCCGATTGCGCTCTGTCTGCGAGCGACGGGAAGACTCGGTAATGTCCACCACACCGGCTTCAACGTCACCAGGGTCCTCGGACTTTTCCCTGCTCGTCTTGGTGACGAGATCGCCACCCTGGTGAGCCGGGGGTGGCACGGGAATGCCGTCGGGCTTGGCCGAGTTGGCCTCTGCATCGCGCTCGTCATTCTGCTGCAGATCAAGGTATCGATTCCTCTCAAACGCAGTCTCTTCAAGACCAAAGTAGAAGAGAAGCAAGGTAAACCCCGAAGCGATGGCGCCGACGTGACCGATCCAGCGCCAGCCAATGTTTTCGGCTAGATGGCCTCCGATCAGAGGTCCCACGTATGTGCCGACCGTGGTGGCCAATGTGTACAGACCCAGCGAGGTACCGTTCTGGTGCTCGAACCAAATGTCGAGTAGAGAGAGTTGTACGACGGCCTCGGCGACTGATTCGGAGGCGCCGACAAAGAGTTGAGACCAGATGGTGTCGTTTACGTTCTTGAGGTGGCCGAACCAGATGTTTCCGATGAGACCCCATACCGTTCCAACCAGGTAGAGGATGCGACGTCCGTACAGATGGGTCGCGGGCGAACTCAGCAGCGTCCAGTATCCGATAGCAATGAACAGGACACCAGCGCCCGTGTTGAAGACGTCGTAGCTAATGCCATATTGCTCGTTGACGCCCACACCAGCCGCGCCGGCCGTGTTGGAGGTCGCGGCGGTCAAGGCGACGATGTAGCAGACAAGGAACGAGTGCCATATCTTGCGCGTGAGGCTCCAGTTCAAAGGATCGTTGGGCGACTTTGTCGGAGGCGGGACGAGAATAATGTCGCCATGCTTCTCGAGTCCGCTGTCTCCCGACACGCTCGCCCACTCGTCGGTAAAGAGCCTTCTCGTGCCCGGGAGCACTTCATCGATGGTGTCGCGGCGGGGCTGGTCGTCCATCCGAGAGGTTGAGGGTGGTGGTCTTTGTTATAATTGACGTAATGGCAAACGGCTCCTTGGAGCCGCATTCACTCGAGGGGGTTATGGAGGATAGGTATGGGTGTGAAAGATCGCAATCGATAGTCAGCAAGACATTTTCCGATTTCGTTACAGAACTAGAGAAAACAGAAAGCTTCATCAAAGACAGGAAAAAGTTTTTCTCTTATACCGTTCTCGCCAAACAGCCCATGACAGGCCATACACAAGAACCCCCACTCGGGCCGCAATGGTCAGACCGGATCGATACCCCATAGGGCAGGCCATGTTACTCCTTGTGGTACGTTTGCCGAACGAACGGGTCGGATCCAGCAACGGGGAACCGGTTGATGTCATTGTGGAATGTCTAGTCTGGCGAATTGCTCGCGTGCGCAGGGGGTAAACCCCAGTCTCCAGCTGACGGCTTCTCCGCGACGCGTTTTTTTTTCTTGGAGGCGAGACCAAGAAAGTTAGATGAGAGTTGCCGGTGTTTATCTTGCAAGTCTGCCATTGGTCTATCGGATTGACCTAGATAGTGCATCTCAACACCATGCTCTTGGGATCGTCATAACCTACCAGATAAGCAAACATCCAATCAACAAAGGGCATGCCTGCAGCAAATACTACACACACTGATGCCAGTTCGCATGAGACGACCTGGTGTGCCTGCAGGGTCGCAAAAAGACGCATGTGGTCCAAGCAGACGAGACGTGCACAGCCAGGTCAAGGGCATGCCCTGTTTTAGGAGGATACTATTGTCTAATGATTAGAGTCAGAAATACTGAGAGTAATCCTTGACTAAACTTTTAGGGGGTTTGTTAAAAAAGAAAAAAATCGAATCGCTCTCATTATCAACAAGTCGTGGCATCAAAAAATGTCCCGTGTTCCATCCTCGCATGATGCGTGCCTCATCGTCTATTTTTTTTATCCCTTCTTATCCCTCGCTAAACCATTAGAAAGTCGACATTTAAATCTTTGAGTTGCTGTATCCAATTAGTCGTCCGCTTCCCCTCTGCATCGAGTCCCCAGAGAATCTGCAGTGTATCAATGGCCGAGTAGAGGAAGCCCCATGGACAAACGGCCACGAGCCTCTTTAGTCGGTCCATAACCCACGCGCGGAGCTCTGGAGTAGTTGCCGTCGTTCCATAAATAAAGGTGGGCCATCCTGTTGCCTTGAAGTTTGGGTCGTCATCGGGCATCGGCGAGAGAGTATCGTAAATATCTCGAATGAGCGTCTCGCACACCTTGTCCGGTACTCTCTCTGTCAGAGATGGTGTCGACTGGATGATGTACAAGCACGTCGCAAGTCGATGCGCAGAGCCAGTGAGGAACCGGCTTTGGATCTCTGTCTCGTCATATGGTGAGACACCTTCGCGTGCCCATGTCAAGACATCCACGTTCTGTGCTCGCTTCAACAAGGCGGCGAATGAAGACAGCATCACATCATCCGGAACCTGTTTATCACCCTCCGTGTTCAAAAGCTGCGCGGCCTCGCGAAGAATGTCAAGAACTTCTGCAGGACAACAGAAAAAGTGGTTGGTAGCTCTCGACAGTGTCGGATTAACCTGCGTGGGCGCAAAGAATGCAGTCTGTACACCCGGCATCGTGGGGTTAAAGGACAAGCTGAGAGTGCAGTATCTGTTGCATGATTAGCCTGCGACTTATTAACACACCTTCACGCATCTACTAACACATAAAAATCTGAGACGACATAGTCTCTTAGGGTTTCGCTAAAGCTTGCATAGGGCTGCATCATGTTCAGAAGCTTCTTGGCACCCTCAAGATGAGGCCGCCAGCTCTGCCAACCTGATTCGACCAGTTCAGCATTGACAAAGAATAGGATAGCAGCGAGAATGACGTCGGCTCCGATCGAGTCAATATTCTCCAGTGCCGAGGGCATCAACTGTAGCGCCCGTTGCTTGGCCTTGAGCGCATCCATCAACAGCTCTCTTGGAGGCTCTTTTCTATCAAAAGAATCAGGGCTCAGCCATGGCCTCGCCAGGTTGCACATGTGGGCAGCAGATACGGCAACGATGACTTCTTGTAAAAACGGATGTTCGTTGGTCAACAAGAGAAGACTGCGAAATGGATTGTTGTCTGGTCTGTCATGGGCAACGAGATCCAAACAGACACGAGACGAAACTAGACGCCATGTTAGAGAAACCAGTTGCCCTTAAACCTGTGCAGGGGATCAGTCCGTACAATAGTTCAGATACCACCTCTTAGAATGAGACATATCTTGGAACAGGGGGTCAACAAGGGGCCACGGCGTTGTAGTGTGCCAAGGGGCCTGCGAGGTGGGATAGAAGACTTGATTATCATGAGATCTTATCAAACCCCAGCCCTCAGGCCCGACGCCCTTTGCATCGAAAGAGGTCAAATCTTCCTGTTTAGGAAGACGACACACCGAAGCACTCGAGCTCTGCCCAGCAAGCTTCCCTCGTGTGGCGACGGCGCCAGTCCATAGGAAGAGTCGACCATAGCCAAGACACTCGACGCCTCGAGAAGTGCACTTGGTACACTCCGGGTATGATCGGTCACAGCGTAGACGGGCACGGCGACAACTGTGACATGCTTTCTTGGCTATTTGATGGGTTCGCGGACTGACACTCTCGCTGATGATGGGGGGAGACTGGGACATTGGCGCGATGGCCGGCCAGCAGCAGCAGTTTTGCGGTCAAGGCTGCTTATTAAGGAGAGTGGAGGGGGGGGAAACAAAAAATGGCTGACCAGGGGGGGTAGCCTCTTGGTGATATCTAGAGAGAGAGAAGAGAGATAAGAGTAGTAGCAAGGAGATGAACGAGGTCTAGGCGTTCGCCAGATGGCCTATCATTCGTCAGCCGATGGGTATTGAAATGCTTGGTTCTTGGTCTGGGGGATGTTTGGTTGATTTTCGCCCGCGAGCGACGGAAGCGGGATTACAAGGGCTAGTTGATGCCTGAATGACAAGGTGTTGACTCGTGAAAGTGAGGCTCGAGCTAGCCCAGAAAGGCCAGCCAAGACACATTCTGACCAGGGGTTATGCCTCAACAAGTTAGGGGTGCGTTTTGTCATCTGGGCCGACACCTCTGAGTCACTCCATAGTTGGCGGAAATCGAGCTCGGAATTATCACCGCCCTGGAGATCATTCCCACCATTGAATGCCCCAACCAGGGCTAGAGTTCATTCAAGATGCCAAGATGGATTAGGCAGTTGTCAACCATTATCCGACCTATCCGAGATCTCAATGCACCCTCGTTCATGATCCGAGTTGTCTCCGGTGTTCAGAAGGTTCTCGAACAAATGCTGACAACGACAGAACCAACAGCGGAATTTTAGGCTATGGTTTCTTTATTTGGAAAAATACATTGAATATTAACATTCTTCATTTCATGATATAATTAGAGTCATAATGTTCTGTATGCTATTCGTAATCCGTGTGACATGTTGTTTTCGCATCTCACCTCCTTAGCCAACCCTATAGGCTGAGCAAGACTCAGATGAAACACCACCATCTCATATGCAAGATAACCGCACATCTTGCACACCTCCTTCCCCAAAAGCCAAGCTTTCTATCGGAAGCGGATCCCGATCAGAACCTCGTGGACAAACGCCTGATCCCCACCACCCAATGGGTCTCAATATCCTCCACCCTGCGCAATCTTAGTGAGAGATAACCACCATGATCCGAAATAGGCAGCCAAGACCCTTTTAACAAGTTGACTCATGACCCATCTAACACACCTAGACCCCTGTCCGAGTTGTCTCCTCCTATCATCTAAGCACATAGTCCTACTCAAAAGATCTAGGCCGTCTCTGCGTTTGCTTGGGACGCTATACCAAGAACAGGACTTGCGCTATTGTAGGAAGCCAAGACACGGGCTGCGTAACTAGTCTCAAGCTTCAAGGTCTAAGATCAAAAATTACCCTCTATGAGAAAGAATAGGATGAGTGCTCCAATGTTGTAGTTGTGGCCCTCCCCGGCCCCTGATAAGGTCTTGTCAAGACCGTCTTGACGGATTGCCTTCTATAAATATGAGTCTGAACCGCCTTCACATGGAGCTGTGAAAGGGAACCATTGCACACTCTACCTACACTACCTCAGGTACTTGCTCGCCTGAATCGACAGTGAGAATCCCCCGAAACCAAACTACAAACACGAGCCATCGAAATGGGCCACCCCAGAGTCCGGGAATCCCCCGTTACCTCTAGCAGAGACGTGGATATCGATGTTGAGATCCTCGGCCGACAACGACCGCCTGCTTTCCCTTCGCTCTGGTCTGAACTTGGATTCTGCTTTGCACTGCTCGGATCCATCTTGATGGCTGTGAGCTTCCCCATACTCCCTGACCTGGCATAACCTGAACCTAACATCTTGCCTGCAGGAGTTCTTTGTGTCCGGCTTCCACATTGTGCTTCCTCCTCTTATCGACGAACTCGATATCCCACGAACCTCGCAGACATGGCCATCTAGCGTGTTTTCTCTCATCACCGGCGCTTTCCTCCTTCCCTTCGGTCGACTCGGAGACATGTACGGGGGTTATCTGGTGTTCAACATTGGTCTCGCATGGGTTGCAATCTGGTCGCTCATAGCAGGCTTTAGCCGAAACTACATGATGCTCATATTCTGTCGGGCTCTTCAAGGGTTTGGATCAGCCGCATTTCTTCCCGGTGGAATCATGATCCTCGGAAAGATTTACCGCCCTGGACCTCGCAAGAACCTCGTCTTCGCCCTTTACGGCGCCTTTGCTCCTCTTGGGTTCTTTATTGGAATCCTTATGGGCGGCATAGCTGCAGAGTTTCTTACGTGGAGCTGGTACTTTTGGTTCGGTACCATCTTTCTCACCATCATCCTTGCTGTCTCGTGCTTGACGGTTCCCTTAGATCTTCACGACAAGAGACCAGGAGATATTCGTATGGATTGGTGGGGCGTTGGGACGATCGTACCGGGCTTGCTCCTGATCATCTACGCCATCACCGACAGCTCTCACGCTCCCCAGGGGTGGGCGAGTCCCCAGATCATCGTCACCGTCGTATTAGGTGTTGTATTACTTGTTGCAGCCTACTTTGTCGAGGGACGCGTCGCCACCAACCCGTTACTTCCGGCCGACCTGTTTGCTCCGAAGTACATGAAGAGACTAGTGACAGCTCTCTTTCTCTCTTATGGAACCTTTGGGATTTTCCTCTTTTACTCGAGTTTCTATATCGAGTTGGTTCTGCATATATCGCCGCTGCTCACAGCTGTTTGGTATATTCCTATGATCGTTGGTGGACTCATCATTGGGACGGTCGGCGGCTTTACTCTTCACCACCTCCCTGGTCGAGTATTGCTCGTTATCTCGGGTGCATCATTCTTGGCCTGTGTCTTTTTCTTTGCACTCATGCCAGAGAATCCTAATTATTGGGCCTTCATCTTCCCTGCGATGATCTGTGCTACAGTCGGAATCGACATCACCTACACGGTCAGCAACATTTTCATTACGAACAACCTTCCTGGTTATCGTCAAGGTCTTGCTGGAGCCTTGATCAACAGCCTTCTTTTCTTGGGCATCAGTTTCTTCTTAGGAATCGCAGACATTGTGGTTGGAGAAACCGGGCACCTCGGTATGCGGAAAAGCTACCAAGCTGCTTTCTGGTTGGGAGTTGGATTGACAGGCTGTGCGTTGGTCTTTTATGTATTTGTCAAGATTGGATCTGCTAAGAGTGACCTCACTATCGAGGAGCGGGAGCGATTGGAAGCCGAGGCGCGACGGGTTCGAGATATGGAATTGGAGGACGGCAGATCTGGCTCGTAGCTTTTGGGCGCCGATAGTGTCAATCACATTCTTTTTCTCCCAGGACTCGTTTATCTAGCATTCAGTTTATTTCGCCCACTTTAAACCTGAGTTAATTGGACTTCTCCTGGTCCCTTGAGAATATTACGGGAATCGAGACCTGCACCCATCGCCTTATGAATTGCCTTCCCAAGCTCGTCATCTGCTCAGGTAGGAAGGCCACATGTCATAAGCCATCGAGATGTGCTCGTTTTGAAGACTCTAAGTTTTCAGATTTCCAACTGCTTTGTTCAGGTGAAGCTTTATAGAATAAGAGTGCACACAAGTCCGTCCAATGGTTGCATGCTTACCTACCTAGGTATAGAGACCATTCGTAGACCAAAAACAGGCTTCACAGTCAAGGGGAAATCTCTCTAGCACTGGCTTGACTCTGACAATTCTCTGTTTAACTCTACATACAATCCCCTTTGTTGGTAATCATGACTTTCGGCCCATGTCATAGTTGGAGTCACTCCCCATGTCAGAGTCAATGTGTCGGCCAAAGACATACAGCTCCACGTCAGTGACCTCACCTCTAAACTCCTTGGCCACAGTTCGACGGAAGTACACGCGCTTGAACCACTTATATCCCTCTGCACCAGCAAAGAAGACACCCACAGCGATGAAGATGACTCCCCACTCCCAGTCGATGGGGCTGTGCATAAACACAGTACGGTTGATGACGGGGATGTAAAGAGTCGGCGGCAAGAGGACGGTACTGATGGTAACAGACCAGAAGAGGAAGGGGTTCTTCCATAGACGCATCGTCCAAGCCTTGAAGCTGCCGCCTTGTTCAAAGATTTCTGCAAAGAAGGATCGGCGAGAGTCAATGAGCTGCCAGGCGAACAGGAGAAAGTCCCAGGTCATGGTGGTGAATGCGGTAGACCGGGCAGAAAAGACCGTCTCACAAGATTCCGAGTACTTGGTGTTGCAGTCATGTCCGAGACCCTGGTTGTTGAAGCCATACAGGACAACAACGGAGGAGCCAAGGATGGAGATGAGCATTAGGATTCCATAAACTCCAAGATCGACGAGGAACTCGGGAGTAAACACGCCATACTTGAGCTGTCACTTGAGTGTTAGCATCCATGATAAAAGGGGCCAATGGAGATGTGATTTCTCATGTCACTTACGCTTTGAGGCGGTCGGCGCAAGATGTCGGGAGAAGCCTGCTCGAAACCGAGACCAGTCTCAGTAAAGGCACCAGCAACTAGAAGCATCCAGATGATTTCCACGGGAGTCATGACAAAGATGGAAACACCACTCTCATCCTTGAAAGCTAGTCCGACGAGGAGGCAAATAACAAAGGCGACATTAGCAGCGAGAACGTGAAGAATGAACTTCTGAATGTTGTCAAAAATGCGGCGACCTTCTTCGATGGCGTTGAGAATGGATGCAAAGTTATCGTCGGTTAGGATAATGTCGGAAGACTCTTTGGCAACATCTGAACCGTTGAGACCCATCGCAATGCCGACGTCAGCGTGCTTCAAGCTAGGACTATCATTGACACCGTCGCCCGTCATGGCAACGTACCGACCACGGCGGTGGAGAGCCTCAATCATGCGAACTTTTGTTGTAGGAGAGCATCGAGCGACGACAAGTGGAAGCTCAGGCATGGCATCCAGTTCAGCATCGGACAAGTGATCGAAATCATGTGCAGCCATGACCATGTTCTTGGCAACGTCACCGCGGATGAGCCTCATCCTGTCGGCAGATGGAATAATGGCAACATCAGCGGCGATGGCTCGAGCAGTTTCGGGATGGTCTCCGGTAAGCATGTGAACGCTGATGCCAGCCTTTTGGCACATCTGCACACTACCGCGGGTCTCGGGACGAGGAGGATCGTAAATACCAATGAGGCCGTGGAAAGTCAAGTCCTTCTCAAAGTCAGAGCGATCCATGGCCACAGACAGGTCCTCAGGGAGACCATGAACCGGCGACTTGCTGGCAAGGGCAAGGACTCGAAGGCCAAGACGGGCAAAGGCTTCCATATTCTCCAGGATGGTATCCTTTGCGGCGTCGTCCATTGGCTTGACATCACCACTGACTTCCATGGAGACACAGCTGCTAAGAACACGCTCAACAGCACCCTTGGTGAAGAGATGTCTCTCGTTGGTCGTATTATCCTGAAAAACGACCGACATCTTCTTGACTTCAGAATCGAAAGGAAACTCGGCGAGCTGGGTCCACTTGGGGGTTGATCCGGTAGAGAGAGTCATTCGGTTCCAGTTGAAGCGAGTGACAAAGACCTGGATGGCAATCTCGGTAGGATCACCTTGAACACGCCACTCTTCGGGACCGCCATCCTCGCTTTCGATACCTACAGTAGCCAAGTTTGCAAGAGAGGCAATGTTCAAGTAGTTCTGTAGCGCCTGGCTGGTGCTGGGCTCTGTGTTGCGATCGATCGTGTTCCATTTGGGCTCGTCGGTGTTTGAAGGCAGTTCTGTAGGAGAGAAGGGAGTGAACTCGATGTCGCCGACCTCGGGGTTGTAGGGCTCGTTGGTGGACGGGACAGAGTAGGTGCCCAATCCTGGAAGCCAGGCCATCTTGACGACCATCTTTCCCTGAGTGAGGGTGCCGGTCTTATCGGAACAGATGTCTGCATAATTAATCAGCTATGTTTCATTGATCAACAATGATGGGTGCTTCTTACTAGTAACACCTCCAAGAGCCTCTAAGCTCTGCATATTCCTCACAACCACCTTGCGATTAACCATTTGCTTCGTACCGGCAGCCATTGTGATAGTCAAAACCAAGATCAGGGAGACCGGAAGCGTGCCGACAGCCGTGGCAACAGCGTAAATGATGACATCCTTGCGAGGATCAAACTTGTTGGCAGCGAGCACGATGATGGCACAAACAACTGCAAACCCAAAGACGTAGAGAAATAGCTGTGACAGCTTTCGCTGGAGAGGTGTTCCGACATTGACTCCAAGAAACTCGCCGATCGTATCACCGATGGTCAACAGCCACTTGGTCAAGTGAGCACCGAAAGTTGCTTTGCCGTTCTCGTCTCGTTTGACTTCTCTCTTTTTTCGTCCCGTATCGTTGAGGGCAGCGGCGATGGCACCAATCTCGGTATAGGCTCCAGTGGCGAAGACGACGCCCTTGCTGCGGCCCTTGGTTACAATGGTAGAGCTATAACAGACATTGAGTCGGTCTCCGGGGCCGGTATCATCGTCGAATTGCATCGTAGGATTCTTTCGCACGGGTAGCGACTCTCCAGTGAGCAAAGCTTCGTTCGTCTCGTAGTTGACAGCATCTAAGATTCGGATATCTGCTGGCACAGAGTCACCCATCTTGAGATCAATGATGTCGCCAGGTACAATCTCGCTGGTTTGGACCACAATGGTCTTGCCATCTCGGAACACGCTGGCAGTGGGCTGGCTGAGGGACTTTAACGAGTGGACGGTTCTAGCGGCTTGTAGGTCTTGGAAAAAGCCGATGACGATGTTGAGGAGGATGATTGCTGCGAGGGCGCCGCCTTCGATCCAGGCTTTGATACCGAGACTGGCTGCGAGAGCGAGGATTAAGACCTATCACGCACGACATAATTAGATCAATTAGTTGTAGAAAGTGAGTGGAACGGACTCACAAGAGTCATGCAGTTGCAAACCTGGGCGATGAAGATCTTGATGGGCTTGACACCCTCTTCCTCGCCCAGGTCGTTGGGACCATATTCCAAAAGTCTCTGAGCCGCCTCGGCAGCGGTCAGACCGACCTCTGGATTCGATCTGAGCTCCTCAATGACCCTATCGGCCGGCAAAGCGTGCGCCGGACGCGAAAGAGGCTTGTTGGATTGACCAGAGACATGGCTTTCCATGTCAGGGGGCGTTGGAGGCGACATGGTCGGCGATCGAGGGGCCCGGTTGCTGAACGGATTTTCCGTCAACTGAAAGAGACAAGGAAGTATATTAAGTATCAGTCAGACTTGGCTGTGTGATTTAGACTTGAACTTAGGGGCATTGTCGACCTTTCGTCAAAGCTTATAAATATTAACAATCGGACAATGACATGCTTCCGGAATATTCTCAAGATTGCCTCGATTATATCCAAACGTGGAAGCCAAGAGACTATACGCCTCTCGACTAGTCGATAAAAGGCAATTTTTGCCTGGAAACCCTTTTGGATAGACAATGACACATCGCCGTGACGTGCCAGTTACGCTATGGCAACTACAAGCCGAAAAGAAACCTGGGGAGCGGGTTCCTCGGGTTGCGTTCCCGATGTACGGAGAGATTAAACAGACCAGTAGAAAGTGAGATATGACTATCCTTTGAATGCCGAGAAGGAATTACATGGGTTATACGATTCCGATATGACCTCAAACTACCGCAGGGGCGGAACGAGGAGGAGTCATAGTAGACACGATTGGATGCACAGAGAGCCTCGAGATGCCTGCTCGCACGTGCTTAGTCTAACCCAATGACAGAGATCCACAGAATCCATCGTCGGTAAGGCCAAAGACAGCAGTTAAACTGAGCAGCTACTGCAACCCTTGAGATCGGTGGGCCCGCAGTAGTGTGGGGAGTGTCTGGTCGATGGTTCCTTGGCTTCCTATTCGGGCAAGACTGCCAACGATCTGTTGTAGCGCGTTTACTACGCTTAAGGTTATTTACCCGCCGCCAAGAAGAGGACGAGAATTGGAGGTAGGGGAGAGGATGGTGATTTGCAATGCCAAGAGTCACCAAGAGTCAAGAACTTGTTGCATTTCTCGAACGAGATGCTCGGACGGACGGCCAAGAGACGAGAGGACGATGGTTAAAATGGGCCAGAAATAAGGTGTAATGGGCATAGTAAATTCTTTATTCCGCTTTTGCTTGATCGAGAGTACGCGTTACACCAACTGCAAAGTGATTGCTACGGCTTCGACTATCTTTCGAAATGGACTATCTCCCAAAGGTAACCGGGTCGTCACAGAGCGCTGCCAGAGTCGACAAGGCGTCTTTGCGAACCAAGCCGAGAAAGATGACATACGCGAAGCAGGAATCTGGCAACCCGACTCCGATGTCAGTGTCCTCCAACTCAACTCCCTATACATGTTTGACCTTTATGATAGTGCTACTTGTGGGCTCTTTGTTGCCTTTGGAACACTGGCCTGCCAACTTCTCTTCGCCCAGGACACCATCAACATCGATTCAGCAGCCGTGTAAGTTCAAGTACGTTTTTATGGCTTCAAAACACTGACACATAGCACAGACCGGCTCATCTATTCTTTGGAGGGTTTATGATTACCTTGGGCGGCGCACTCGAGCTCTCCCTTGGCCATTACATCCCGGCTATGGCCTTGGTGTCATTGGGCCTCTTCTGCTTCCCCTTTAATAGGACCTTGTTGCCGGCCTTGTCCACTGGCACACAGGGTATGGTGGCCGAGGGCGCAGTTCCCCTGACCATGGAGATCAGCACTCGATTTGGTATGCTTCTTGTCCAAAACGTCAACAAAACCTTGTTTAACACGTCACAGAAGCCTCAGCACTCATATTAGGCATGGTCCTCCTCGTCTACCTCGTGTCTTCCTTCCGAACGAACATCGCTCTCGTCCTCACAATCTTCTCTCTCGACCTCGGTATTGTCCTAGCCGCAGGTGCATACTGGTTATGTGGTGGCCACGTTGCTGCCGAGTCGGGGGCTGGGAAGAAGATTATCTTCGTAGGTGCCTGCTGGAGTACAAACTGGTGCTGTCGGAAACGATGCTAAGATTCGGATTATAGGAGGCTGGTGTCTGCTTTATTGTCGCATCCGTATGCAGCTGCTGGATTCTATTCTCGACCTTACTGGAAGCGGTAGACTTTCCCCTCTCTTTGCCCGTCGGGAACCTGGGTCGGAAGAAGATGCATCACAAGACAAACGTTTCTTAGCAAAGTCGTGATAAGACGAAGATATTACGTGATGGGCCAGATTTGGTGGTGAGATAGACATTGAAGTTTTAACTCATTGGTCTTACCAAAAGTAAATCTTCAATAAAAAGAAAAAGGGGGCTGGAAGGAAGGACTGATTATTGGCAATGGAAGCTGACGTCAAGTTTTTCATTCAATTGCTTACTATTATAAATACGCTGGTCTAGGATCCGGTTTTCGGCCATGCTTCCGTAATGTACTTCACCCCGCTCATAAGCAAAGGCGCAACCCGCATCCTACAACCTCTCTTCATATCAACTTCTATCGGATGATAATTGCCAATCATGGTCAAACTCCCATCTCCTTTCAGCGACATCCCCCGTGTCAAGCTCATGTTTGACCGTCCTGTCGACATTGAGCCATTACCACGACTGATGGCGTCTTTGGATTATGGGGTATGTGTATGGATTCTGCGCGAAGACCGCAACTCGGGACTTGCCTTTGGCGGCAATAAAGTCCGTAAGCTCGAATATGTGCTGGCAGATGCTCTTAACCAAGGCGCGGATACGATCGTCACAACGGGAGGGATTCAGTCGAATCACATGTGCCAGACTTCGGCTGCTGCTGCTCGGATTGGCCTGCAGGTAAGAGCAATCTCACGTGTTTATTTGATGACGGCGGTTTTTGACTCTTTAGGTTGCTTTATACCCAAAGGACGCCGTGGCTTCCAACGATCCAGAGTACAAATACGCGGGAAACGTGCAAGCGAATGCCATCTTTGGAGCCGAGACCTTTCCTGTTGGCACTAGCGAAGAAACTGTGATCAAGACCCTTAAAGAACGTGGAAGAACTCCTTATTCTATCCCAACGGGAGCAAGTACCCATCCACTTGGAGGTCTAGGGTTTGCTCGTTGGGCATTCGAGTTGCTCGAGCAGGAGTCAACGCTCGGTGTAAAGTTTGACATTATCGTTTCGGCAACTGGATCTTGCTCGACACTTGGTGGCATGGTTGCCGGCTTCAAGCTTGCACAGAAGCTAGGTTACCGGAATTCGAAGAAGAGGCTTCTTGGATTCGCAATCTTGAATCCTTCAGAGCAGGAAGTGGTGGACCTGGTCTTGACTATCGCCAAAACCGCAGCTTCCAAGATTGGTCTTTTACCAGACGACATCACCAAGGACGATTTCGAGATTGACGTCTCGTACCTCGGTGGAGCATATGGGAACCTCGATGAGCGTACCTCTGATGGAATCAAGGACTTGGCAAGGTTGGAAGGCATCCTCACTGATCCAGTTTACACTGGAAAGGCATTCACTGGATTGTTGCATACTGCCAAGGCCGGCGCTTTCAAGGATAAGAATGTCCTTTTCTGTCATACTGGAGGTCAAGCGGCTCTACCTGCTTATCCACGCCTGACTTGAAGGAATATCAATGATGGAAAGGCAAAATTGCTTAGATATGTGACATTGGAGCACTAGTAATCGTTAGCCTACAGCCTTTGTATTCAGAGGAGAATGAGCGACCACAAAACATCGATGCAAGACAGTGAGCGTAATTAAGTATGGTATGTATTCTGCAAAAACAATCATAAAAAGTGGCTCGGCTATTCCTCAAAACATGCCCCCAAATTCTTGAACAGATCACCAGCCAACACATTGATACCCGCCGCCTTCTCATCCTCAATACCAAACGCAAGGAAGAGCTCATCATCAAGGAAACCGTGATACTTCTGCCCTCTCTGCTTCCAACTCATGGACGTAACGTAAAACATATCCGAGGTGGACTTGTCAGGATGCTTCTCTCTGCCATGAATCCAGATCGGCTGGCGTGATATGGCATGGATGTCAAAGGGTGCTTGTTGCTTGAAAACCATGACATAGGGTTCATAAACGCTGTGGTAACTGAAGTACGTCTTGTGCTGGATTATTGTAAAGAGGAACGTGTTGCTTTCGTCGGGAACGCAATTTGGATCGTTCCGGTTGCACGTTGTAATCTGAAGCGAGTTGGTTGCTTGATGAATGGACTCAAGCTTTGGACCCAACTTTGGAAAATATTTTGCCATGCAGCGTTCATCAGACTCTTGGGAGAAGGGAGCTAGATCTGGCCCGACTGAGCCATCTCCGTTAACGAGAGCGAATGACCGCTTTGGGGTCACGTCATAGTGAGCATACAACTGGCCATTCGAGTCCCAGAAAAGGAACCAGTTCTTCTCGACTGGGTTCCAGGGCAGTGGTCTTTGTAGCTCTGTCCCCAGACGGAACTCGAGGTTTTCTCTGTCGCCTTTCCAATCGACTACCATGCGCAAGTCTTGGACAAACTGGCCAAAACAAGTATGGACCGAATTAGACCCAAAGATGGTATAAGGCTTCTCTGGGCCATAGAAGACCCGGGCATCATGTGGGCCAATGTTGGTGTTGAAAAAGGCCAAGTCTCCCTCACAACGGCCGCCTCCTGTGGTGGCAGCGACCGTCAAAGTAGTTGGCGGATTCACACACTTAAGGACATTATCCTGAAATGTGGCATCGCAGACGAGTTCAGCGAACCATTGAGACTCTTTGTTTTCTAAGCGCCATTGTGCCACGATGATCCATGTGTTGTCGAGGGTGGGATGGGGAATGATGTTGGGGTTCATGGATGGGAAACCGTTGCCAAAGTCGATCATGAAGAACTTTTTGTCCAGAGTTGATGCCGAGAATACTTCTTGATGCGTGGTGGCCAGGTCTTCAGGGAGGGGCAAGATTCCGGGTTGGTTATCTCCATGCTGCTCAGGTGTGGGTATGGGGTCTAGTGGTGTTTCTGGGAGTGTGTCTGGTAGTGTCTCCTGTGGTGCTTCTTGCGGTGCTTCTTGCGGTATCTCTTGTGGGATATCTTGTGGGATATCTATATCTTCCGGTGTTGTTTGAGGATCATCCGGTATCACCTCACCGGAAAAGAGGGGATCTTGGTCATCTCCAGCATCCTTGGCAAATTGCGAAGGGGCAAAATTTGTGTTGTGTTTTTGTAAGCCCTCAGGATTGAAGTATAACCTTATGACAGTACCAATAAGAAGAATAGTTGGGAGAACGAAGAGTACCAGTCGCCTGGTATCTTTAACGAGCATCTTGAAAGTGTGACTGATGCTGAGGTAGGATAAAGGATTGGAACACTGGTGATGGGTCCAAGACCTGGATGAGGAGGGGTTGCAATGTCAAGCTTTCTTGAAAGCCTTGGAACAGCTAAATTCAGCCTGTATGAGCGAAATAGGGTGGGCGGTCGCATGCGCCGTATCCTACCTATTCCTCATCTGAACACAACCCACGAGTTAATCACAGCTTGACCCTCATGACGACATGGGATCGCCTTATCTTACCCAACCACTCGGACTATTATTGCAACCTCATGTGATGCACATGCATCCAAGGAGCTGAAAAAAGAGAGGAGATGGCACGTCGGCAATGCAAAAGGATTGAGCAATAACGGCACAGCAAGATGTCACAATACTCAAATTCCCGCATGTCACCAATGGATCCTCGTGTAAAGATATGCAGTCAAGATTACAGGGTTGGATGAGAAGCAGGGGCACACACACTCACTCATGAGCTGGACACACCCAAAAAGAATCATCTTCATATGCATGCCGAGGCTTGTCCTTCTTTACACGGACCTTTTGCGGGGTCCCCGCCTCCTCCGCAATGAGGAGGTGGGCGGTGGTTGAAGCTTTTCTGTGGGTGTGGCGATCTGCAGGACGCTAATAACGGAACAAGCACCAGAACAGGGGCATCGAGCGATCCCCCAAGTTTTCGGGGTGTGCTCCTCTCGGGAACTATCCCAGTGCAGAATAGTCCTGCAAGCGAGTTGCTCTTCTCAGGTTGGAGAAACAGGGGTAGCTTGCTAGAGTGCGGCGTATTAGGCACGCTTTGATGCCGGTTTTTCCGATGAGAGTTGAATATGCCGAGGATCACAAGCCAAGCAACTGCTCATTGACGACGGAGGACCCGCCCCGTTGAACCGGTTGAAGGTGAAGCACACGAGACAGCCAGATCATGACACCAAGTTTGCAGAAGGTGGCGCTCAATAGTGGCATGTTATAGCCCCCAGGAATTTATGCTTGAATTCTTATTCTCTAATTACAGATTTCTCAGATCTTGATACATACATGCTACATAATTACTACCTAAGATCGTGCTTGCTTACTAGGTGACTCCCCCACGGCCTTTTTGTATAGCCATGATGCAAACTTGACACTGGGCGTGTCGATAAACCTGTGCGTCAGCTCAGCCAAGCCGAAAGTCAACGGCATAAGGATGAGATGCGGCATCAAGAACGAAATCTCCAGACCTAATGGCCCTGTTCTCGGCAGTAGTAGCTTATCTGCCCAGTGGGGGATGCCCTTGAGCAGGTCCCCATTCTGCCACCCAGTGGCCAGGTACAGCCTGTCGCCAAGCGTCCAGAGCACTGGCCCGTGAACCAGGTACAGGGCAAAAGAGATGCGGCCAAGATATTGGCAAAATCTTGTTTCGAAAAAGCCCTTGAGCCACAGGATTCGGGGGATGGAAGCTACCAGGAATACAGCGGCCCAGAAGAGGTAGAACCACTTGTAGTCGTAAACGGCTTGAGGGTTGAGAGCTGATAGATAGTACCAGCCTCGGTTCTTTGCAAGCTGGTCGATTTCTCGGTTCTCGGAGGGAACTCCACCAAGAAACAGACTGAAGATGAGGACGTGGTAGAAGATGAACTCTTTCACCGATTCAAGGCGTGCCAAAAAGCGTGGCAGTTCTCCCTTCTTCGCCAGCAAGTCCAAGTCGCAAAGCAACATGCCAGCAGTAAACATGGCGTAGTGCGAGCCATCGGTGATGTACATAAAGTACACGATGAGACCGACCTCGCACCATAGACGAGCATTCCGCGTGCAGCGTGAAAAGGCTTGCATGGCTGTGTAGATGGCAATGGACCCTCTGAACTCGACGGGGATGGACCATAGGTGTCTATCGTGGCTAAGCCACGGTTCGCCGCCGGCTTTGTAAATGAAGCTAAAGTTCTTGAACTCTTTGTAGAACTCTCGAACTTCGGCAAACCACGTTTTTTGCTGGTCAATGTCGCGAACCCAGATGCCGAAGAGGTGCCATGTCGTGATGTAGATGAGCAACGTCATGATAAGTGGGAGAAAGAGGCGGATCCATCGTCTGAAGAGTGCAGAACCGAGGTTTTCGCTGAGCTGAGCGTGTTCACCCGCTTGGATCAAGGTGAGGGGCTTCAGCGACAAGACATAGCCAGAGATGACGAAGAATGTCGACACAGCGTAGTGACCTCCAGAGAAGAAGTGTCTAACACCAGGGAGAGAAACAAAGTAATAGTTTCCCTCATACCCAAAGCCATTCTCAAAGATGGGAGTCTGTTTACTGATCTCATGCGCCCAGAGCTCATGGTGATGAAAGTAGACAAGCAGGGCTGCAAAGCCCCGGAGCCCATCCAAATAGGCAGTTGGGCGCAGCTTCTCAGGCGAAGGTAATGATCTTGCTCGAATAAAAGATCTGACCCTCTTGATAGCTTGCTGTATTTTTCCGCCTGCTGGTGCTGGTTTCCAGTATGACTTCCATTCTTTGTTGAGGGCCCAGTCGGGGTTGAGGTCGGCTTTGATCTCGTCCCAGTCTTCGACGCTGTCGAGGAGACCACTGCTTGGAGGTGACATTGTGTTGTATGGGGATGGGGGAAAAGAGTGAAAAAGAAGAGAGATAATGGTTTCAGCAAAGTCAATTGAGATGCTGATAACAAGTTCAACTCAATCCTTTTGTCGACGCTTCGTCTTTGACACTGATCTGAACAAATTGGCATCCCCAGATGAAAGGATTCAAGATCAGGAAATTTAGCCGAGGGAGAAACAGGACCCCAGAAATCATGTGAGAAGATGACGACGTCCCACGGGGAAGAAGAAGATCACGAGTTTGATCAGTCAAATCAATGTGGGAACAAAGAAATGCTAAGCTGAGATGAATGGAATACCGCGAGGGAACTTTTGAGGTGTTTGCTGATCATGGTGCCACGGAGCTGATATTACGCTCCGAGAAACTGCGGAGACGAAATTACCTCTCCGCACCGATTGACAAATTTCATGACGTCTCTGCAAAGTGAAAAATCACATTATGAATTCTTACAAAAGAGCCACTGACCAACCTCCCCCATGTGAATGACGGGTCAAACGGCAAACAAGGATTCCCTCCACACCCTCAAAGTCGGAGAAGCCCCGAGCTCAGCAGAACCAGGGGGTGTCAAGTTAGTTCCTGTCCTGAGCTCACCCCAGAAAGCTTGTTTAATAAGGGCATAGATCGGTGCGGGGGAAGAATCCCCCCCCCCCAGCTTTGACAGGGGTTATATCCGAGGCTCCATTCCCACCGTTTTCACAAGCCGAATGAGAATTCTTCTGTGACCGACACTTGCTTCTCGTGGGTTGGGTTTGATTCATTGGTGTCTGTGTTTTAGACAGTTTGGGTGCGCTATTGTTGCTAGAGTTGAGATTATAGAGACAAAGCTAGATTGCAGCTTAAGTAGCTTGCATTGACAACTCCATGCCAGGTATTATATAGTCAATTAAGTTATACAAGAACCTCTACCCATCCATTGACCTCAACAACCGTCATCAAATCTCTCAAAGATCAAATCCCCTCCCACATTACGAGATTCGTCATCCCGGACCTCCCGTTGGCCAACAACAAACCCCTCCGCCATGCAGCATCAGCTCGGGAAAAGATCAGGTCGCCCGCTTCACCCACACTCCACGATCCCGCCAGGCACGGAGCAGATTCCCCTTCTCGGAAGTTGTCCTTTTGGTTGAGCTAATAATACCCCTGCCAACGTTGCCATATCACATGGGTCTTTCTGTAAAAAAACCCTTGCCCAATTTTCTCCGCTGTGATGTGATGGGGCAACACCCCGTGGCGATGCCGATTTTGTCCACACTCGTGCTCCGGTAGTTATTGATAAGGCAGCTCGTGGGGAAACGGGGTCGGGTTTTCTCTTGGTACTCATTTAGTTTCCTCTGTTCCATCAATTAAACTCCCAGTCGAATTCCCAAGCTCTAGCAAGAACGAACCAAGTGTAAATACTTGTCATTGTCTTTCTCTTTCCGTTCTCTTCTGGACAAAGACCCAACGGTTTGGTCATGGCGAGTGGCCCTCGACGGAACCTCCCATCCAGTCTTCGCATTCCTCCCTCTACCGTCGAGTGGACCGTGACCAAGAAATACGACACCAACAACAATACCCGAGAGATCGAAAAGATGGGCTCCCCTCTTGGCTCGCCAACCTTGGCGGCCTCGACGGCAAAGTTCAGGAACAAGGTGCCTGCTCAGATGCAGAGGTGTCTGCCATTATACATTGGATGCGTGTGCTTGCTTCTCATCATCCTCAACTTCGACGTCTTTTACGCCATCCCGAGTCCTCTTGATCTCATCTGGAAAGAGGGAGAGCATCCCACATCGCCCAGCCGTGGCAGCTCATTCCCGCAAAAGATTTGGCAAACATGGAAGCTAGACCCTCTCAACTTTGAGGACCGCGATCTCGTCACCTCACGGACGTGGGTAGCCAAGAACCCCAACATGCGATACGAGGTTTTGACAGACGCCAACGAGATGGCATTCGTGGAGGAGCACTTTGGACCCAATGGCCTCAATCGACCAGACATTGTCAAGTTTTACCGCAGCATCAACTTGCACATTATCAAGGCTGATCTGTTGCGGTACATGATCATGTATGCTCAGGGTGGAGTGTATGCAGACATTGACGTCGAGGCTCTACGGCCTGTGCATCGCTTCATCCCTGAGCGATATGACGAGAGGGATATCGATATGATTGTCGGTGTTGAGATTGATCAGCCTGACTTCAGTGATCATCCAATTCTCGGCAAAAAGTCAAAATCTTTCTGTCAGTGGACCATCATTTCGAAGCCTCATCAGCCAGTGATGCTCAAGTTGATTGAGAATATCATGGCATGGCTTAAGAATGTCGCCAAAGAGCAAAAGGTTCCACTTGGAGAAGTCCAACTCGACTTTGACCAGGTCATTAGCGGTACAGGGCCCTCAGCTTTCACAAAGGCCCTGCTTGAGCAGATGAACCAGAGGAGGTCAGGTGGACCAAAGGTTACCTGGGACATGTTCCATAACATGGACGAGTCCAAGATTGTTGGTCGCGTGTTGGTGCTCGACGTGGAAGCTTTCTGCGCTGGACAAGGACACTCTGATTCAGGCAACCATGATTCCCGTGGAGCTCTCGTCAAGCATCACTACCACGCATCCAACTGGCCTAGCAAGCATCCTCGATATAGCCATCCTGTGTATGGTCAAGTCGAGGATTGCAACTGGAATGCCGAGTGCGTGCGTCTCTGGGATGAGAACGTAGCTGAGTACAACAAGTTGACCGAGGAAGAAAAGAAGACAAAGATAGACGAAGCAAAGAAGGGTGGTGATTAAGTAAAGTGAATGAATTTTTGGGTAATGAATGAATCTTGATACCTAGGTACCTAGTTGGTAATAACGGCGTTGAACCTGTTTTAAAGACATAAAAACCACAAACAATTGATGACATTTTCTGGTGATGTTTTTTTCTCATGATACCTCGTTGCCACTGACGACCTCGGATTTCCACCAATAGCGGCTTGTCGCATATGCAATAATCCTTGATGACGCCTCCCTTGGCAAACAGAACGGGAGCCTCGGCATCTCACTTCAAGACCCCGCGTTCTCGGATGATGAGTTTCATTCCAACCCCAAACTTCTTCTTTACCTCCTACACACAAATTAATTCATTCATTCAACAATGACTTCTTCATCTGATGAAAAGAACCCCGTCATCATCGTCGGCGCAGGTCTAGCCGGTCTCGTCGCAGCATTTGAGCTATCAGAGCGAAAAGTCCCCGTTCTCCTCATCGACCAGGAAAATGAGCATAACCTTGGCGGACAGGCATTCTGGTCCCTCGGCGGCATCTTTGTGGTTGATTCTACCGAGCAGCGCAGGATGGGTATCAAAGACTCGAGGGAATTGGCCATGAGGGATTGGTTGGGATCTGCTCGGTTTGATCGGGAAAAGGATGATCACTGGCCAAGGCAGTGGGCCAAGGCGTTTGTCGACTTTGCGACCGATGAGATGGAGAATTATGTCAAGGATCGAGGACTTGGCTTTTTGGTTAATGTTGGTTGGGCTGAGCGAGGTGATGGAACAGCGACTGGACATGGAAATTCAGTTCCCAGATTCCACATTACCTGGGGAACAGGTCCAGAAGTTGTGAGAGTCTTTGCAGAGCCTGTCAAGAAGGCAGCAGAGAAGGGCATCGTCAGCTTCAAGTTCAGACATGCCGTTGACGAGCTGATCGTTGACGAATCTGGACGAGCTGTCGGAGTCAGAGGTCGAATTCTGGAGGATGACGACTCTCCTCGCGGCATCAAATCTTCTCGAGTTGAGAAAGACAAGTTTGAAATTCGCGGCTCGGCCGTCATCGTTTCTTCGGGCGGCATTGGAGGAAACGTTGAGGCCGTCAAGGCAGCTTGGCCTGTCGACAGACTTGGTCCCAAAGTCCCAGAGAACTTTGTCGTCGGCGTTCCTGCGCATGTCGATGGACGCATGATTGGTATTGCAGAGGAAGCTGGAGCTCATGTCATCAACCGAGATCGGATGTGGCATTACACAGAGGGACTTCAGAATTGGAATCCCATCTGGCCGAACCACGGTATTCGAGTTCTCCCTGCGCCGTCTTCCCTCTGGCTTGATGCCACTGGTAAACGGTTGCCGCCGTTTCTCTACCCTGGCTCGGATACTCTGGCGACTCTCAAGTACATCTGCAGCACGGGATACGACTATACCTGGTTCATCCTCGATCAGTCAATCATTGCCCGCGAATTCGCCCTCTCCGGTTCAGAGCAGAATCCCGACATCACAGGAAAGAGTATCTGGTTGCTTCTCACACGAGTCTTTGGAAAGAAAGGTACCGTCCCTGTTCAAAATTTTCAGAAACATGGCGCAGACTTTGTCGTCCGGGAAAACCTCGAGGATCTTGTGGTCGGCATGAACGAGCTCGCAAAGGCGCGTAACGGCCCGTTGCTCAAGTATGACGATGTCAAAGAGGTGGTTCAAGCCAGAGATGACCAGTTTAACAACCCTTACACCAAAGACGGACAAGCAATGCTCGTCCACAACGCGAGGACTTACTGGCCAGATAAACGAAGCCGAGTCGCTCCTCCACATCGTCTTCTCGACAAGGCCCATGGTCCTTTGATTGCTGTTCAGATGAATCTTCTCACCCGCAAGACTCTTGGTGGTATTGAGACGAATCTTGACAGCAATGTCATGAGAGAAGATGGAAGTCCATTCCCGGGTTTGTATGCTGCTGGAGAAGTTGCAGGATTCGGTGGTGGCGGAGTTCACGGATACAGTTCTCTCGAGGGAACATTTGTGGGAGGATGCATCTTTTCAGGTCGTGCAGCAGGAAGAGCCATTGCTCGTGAGCTTTTGGGTGATGATTCCTCATCTGGCGCAACAAGAAGCAAGTTTAGCTCACGCCTGTAAGACTTTGAAGGTATCAGCCTTGGGTGGTATAGCATTTGCTTCAGCTTTGATTACAATTTCGCGCGTTATTTGTCTGGAAGGATCAAGGTTTCACATCATAAGTAGTTTCATCTTACGATTTCATTGGCTCATGTACACGAAAGGAATTAGCGCTCACCCCTTCAATTCTCTCTTGGGGGCTATGCATGGATGGAGTTAATAATGTGACCCCGTCGTAAAAGCCGACCAGATCAGCAGCTTCATGCTTCCACAGCCACCGTTTTATTGTCAAATTTCAGCAGAGGACCTGTTCTTGTCCACTTCCAATACCACTGATACTTATCTGGATGCTTTTTGTAGTCAAAGGGTTAAAAATCAGCCTAGCATCAGCCTCGATGCACATGGAAACATATCCCAGCCTCCCTGACCTCTAACTGTGTCAGTTTGAATACAGGTGGATCACTTCGGCGCGCCTTACCCGCTGGCCAAGAAAACGAAGTATCGATGTGGCTGCGCAGGGACCTCATTCATCGCGTGAGTGTCGATCATCCATCCAATCTCTCACTAGCTTCGGCGAACTAAGAACCAATATGCCGAAGGATGATAGAGCAGTCGGTCAAATTACCGTGATCAGCATGAACTCGACTTCTTCAGAGGATTCGATACTTGATTGTGTGAAGAAAAGTCAAAGACCGACGGACTCATCCACTCATCATCTCGAGCCTCAATGTCTAACAACCAAACACGTCGAGACCAGAACCCTGCCTCAAGTGCCTCATCTTCTACCTAGCCTTACAAATCACCGATTAGTCCCCTGTCAAACTAGCAACCCCCCAGCCCACTTTTGCTTCTTTTCTTGTCGCGGCTTGGTTGCATGATCGTCCCTACAAGGCGCCACCCACCTCACATTTTCCAGAAAGCAACGTCTCGCCAGGTGGATGAATCCTGATTCATGGGAAGCGGGCCCCTGTAAATAATCTCGAGGCTCTTACTGGACTCTGGGACCGCCCAAAATCTCACATCCCACACTAGAAGCACGGCTCTGCGCCTTACCGGGGGCTGAGCTAGCATGGTATCTACATGGAACAGCGGTGCCGAGGAAGCGTGACAGCCATGTTTCGATCTTCATTTCTACCTCCTGTTGCCGGGTGTTTTCTCTCCTTTCTTATGTCCGGATCAAGTTACCTGTGATGACTTTTGAGTCTTTTTGACGACCTTCTGTCATCATCACAGGTCTAACAGGGAAACGCCCGTGTGGCACGTCAACTCGACACGATGCATTCTCTTTTGCCATTCACAGTACTCTTGAGCAGCTTTGCTGCCAAGGTTCTCGGCGACTCTCAGTTCGTCACGCCCGGATCGGCCGGATCAGACAGTTGGAGAAATAACCCGGGCTTCGATGTGGGAGAGAGCATGAATGTGGAATGGGAGACGGACGCCGAAGCGACGAACCTTTTGCTATGGCAGGATTACCCTCCTGCCGGAGGTGGCACACAATTTTTCTTTCAGTACAGAGGTGAGTGATAATCAAGCCTTGATCTTGTCTCTTGGCTGACTGGATCACAACAGAAAACACCACGTCGACAAGTTACATCTGGAAGGTCGGGTTCGATGGCTTCTCCACCGACGTCAAGAAGGGTGAAGATGCCGTCTTCCACTGGACACTTTATGCCACCGGCGGAACCACCGACGCCATTGCCAACTCGCAAGCCTTCAACGTTACCGTGCCGAATGATGAACCATCGACGACGACCGGAACACAGACACATACCAGCGGGGCGAGCCCTACAAGTGCCGTTACTACTTCAGCTACCGACGAACCAACTTCAGAACCGACCGAAACTTCGACTAGTGACAGCTCGAGTCTATCCACAGGTGCCGTCGCGGGTATCGCTGTTGGAGCCACCATCGGAGGTATTCTGGCCCTTGGCGGGTTAGGCTTTCTCCTATGGAGACGTTTCCGCAAGGGTCCCTCGACTGCTGCGGCTGCTGCTGTTGCTGGAGAACAAGAAAAGGCCCCGGCCCAGCCACAGCAACTCGACGCTACAGGTGCAGGTTATTACAAACCCCCGCAGGCTCCGACGGAACTTTCTGGCCAGTCTTGGAGCCCAAATCAAACCGAGTATGCTCGGGGTCCTGGCGGCCTTCATGAGGCACCATAAGTCGTTCTTCCTGGCAGAAAGCATAGCTGTACTACGTCAAGGGTGACTTACTCTTGACACTGGTACGAGTCATTGGTATTGGCAAAGCATGGAGTTGATTGGATGGACTAGATATCATCTGAAAAATCTCAAGTTCTAAGGATATCCCTTCTTATTAGATAGTTTGAAACACCCTTTCTTGTTGGCCAACTATGTATCCCAATAGCTATATCCTGCCTCACTCGATGGAAATGCCCACTTACTTCTATGAAATGGAATGGTGAAACAAACATCGTAGAAGTCTCATCTCGGGGTCATGTCATATCTAACTTAGAATCTTTGAGGGGAATACCTCTTTATCTCGCAAGCCGTATCGTATGTGCCACTAACCAGGGCAAGCATAACTTCCACGTTAGATTTAACTACAGCATACTACAGCCACTAGAGATTGAGAGTAAGAAAATCCCGATCGATGAAAAGCCAATATCGAGGGCTGACGATTATTCACTCATCACAGCCCAGACAGCCGTCAGTCCTCCCACAAGAGCCAAAGACCCTCGCACAATATTCATCCATCGCCAGCGCTTCAGCAACTCAACAACTTCCTCCTTGCTTGCCTTCTCCAACTCATCCTTGCTGGCCGCAATAGCATTCAGTCGATTGTTGGTGCCCATCATCACAAGCCCAGTCCAGGGTATCTGAGATATAGTCGCGACAGCGGCAGCAGCCCAAATCGTGCGCTGAGAAGGGACGAGGTATGCGGCAAATGCTGAGGAGGAAGCCGATATAATGGAAAGTGGAACCAAAGTTACGGCGCCTCGCGTGTAGAAGTCCTTGAAGAAGGCTGTGTTGATGGAGGTGGGTTGTTGGTAAAGAAGTGGGACGGTGAGATGAGAAGCACCGATGTTGACACCAGCCAGGAAGATGGACGACGTTAGCCCAATGGCCTGAGTGACGCGAGTCGTAGAGTCCATTGTGATATTGGCTTCTATCGTTAATTGTTTGAGGGATTGATCGGATCTGTTTGCGTTGTTTTCTGAATAGAGGTTGTTTCCTGTGGATAAGCAATGCAGACAAGAGGAGCTAGGATGATTGATAAGCTTTGATGGTCCTCATATCATAAGCCACTGACGTCAATGAACGTCAATGCAGTGATGTTATCAACGAGTTGAGCCCAGATTAATGTTCCTACTCCTCTTGTATGAAGGTTACATCATGATGTTGTTTATGATTGTGGATGATGGACCGCGTGTCCCTGGCTTGATATGTGTCATTCACTGGCAAATAGAAAGGGTTGACCAAGTAGGTATGGATAAAGAACAATTTCTTTTATCTCCCCCCTAGTAATAAGATATCCATGTCCACCCACAAGTCCTAAGCTTCAGGTTTCCTTCCGTAAATTACACGGCTAGCAGAACATTAGCATACCGAAACAAAAAGAAAGGGCAGGGAAGAATACATAGACCAGTAGGCGTGGATCCTCGGATTATTCAAATCCTTCCTAGCCTCGACAAGAAAAACGCTAACCTCCTCAGAAGTCCAACCAAGACACCTAGTAAACAATGCCATGGAAAGACCCTCGAGAAGGTCATCCGTGTTGAACTTGCTCCACTCTCCAAGCTCTTTGAATTTCTTCTCCTTGGGCCAACGATTTATCGGCCACTTGAAAGGGACCTCCTTGATGTCGACGAAGCCAATCTCGGCCATCATGTCCTTGAGCTTGTCAATCTCTACGAATGGAGTTCCGTGTTCTTTGGCTGCTTTGGCTAGGAGGACGTTCCATTTGCGGAGGGCGTGGTCTTCGGTGAGGGTCTTGTCGTCTGACTTCATGAATGCATCGACGTCTTGGAATTCTGCATAGCCACCCGGCGCAAGGTTGCTAGTTAGTAGCGTCAGTAGTTGCCAAATTGTTAGCGAAATCATAGAATGACTTGCTCGTAGATCTTGCGCAGATACTCTGGCCAATTCTTGACCGAGACGTTCATCATTCGGCTGTGAATGTAATCAAAAGGTTGAGAATAAGTCCACTCTTCGTCGATATCGTCAATCTCAAACTTGACATTCGGGGGTACACTGTTCAAGTCTGAGTTTTCATCCGTGTTTCATGTAATAACTCATCTCATACAAATCCGGTTGGGTAGGAGACAGATCAACCCCTATGACCTGCGCAGAATATTAGCCTTGTTCGTCCTCTGAGATACTCGCTCTCACCTCGGTCTCGGGATGCTCGTCAGCATAGTCGATTGCCCAGATACCAGTGCCGGTACCCAGGTCAAGAACCCGGCCAGTCTTGAATTCGGGAAGATTTGGGGGCGAGAGACCAAGCTTGTTGTCAAAGGTCAGAAGGAAGAGATTGTGCTGCAAGTCTAAAACAATAAGTGTGATGATCCTGGACAGTAGATTAAAGTCCCATAATTACCTAGTCTGTTGTTTTCTGTTTCGTCATTGGGCATGTAGTATTCTAGAGCATGTAAGAGGAGCTCCGAGTTTGACGGCGGACTCATGCAACCTACTTCCGTCTTTGTACGCGTGGTATGTTCTCCCGTTCTCACATCGATAGTTAAGAATCGAGCTGCTCACGCTCGCAGTTGATGAAGAAACGTCCTATGCCGTAGTTTTCATCAGCGATTGTCTTCTTTCAGAGCACCTCAAATCACGCAAAAAGCCGTCGTCCATGCATACATCACCAACTGAAGAGTCTCGATCGTCATCAACCTCAATTGAGAGTTAGTTAAAATTCCCATCATACTAGAGAAGGGTTTCTACATCAGCGGCAATGATGGGGCCCGCATTGGAGGTAGTCATTTCGTCAAGCATTAAGCTGCCTCAGGTATGCACTGAGGTCCAAGTGGGTGTCGAGGTTGAAGGATCAACATGCCTCGAAGATGGAGCAGCGGTCAGTTTTATCATTTAATCCCTCGGACCACCCTTGTCTGTCAGTTCAGGCAGGGACCAATAATGCTTCATTTAGGTGTGGTGTTGTTTCCTCTCCTCTCATCAGCAGCATGTGCTCCACCAAGAACCAACAGCATCTTCTTGACTTCCTGGGATCAATCGTGTGTTTGGAGGCTGACTGTGGCTTCTCATTGGTGGAGGGTGCAGTTGAATAACGAACGACAAGCATAACAGCGGGAAGCCCACCTACTTCCGGAGTGTCCGTCCGTGTATGTATGTACTCGCGTCAGACACGTCACATCATGGGGGAAATGTTGCAGGCATGCAGCGGAGCCGGGACGTGCTTCCGCGCAGTGGACCGACTTTATCTGGAGTATTTATTTATGCCGACTGTCATGATATAACTATAAAGGCTTCGCAACAAGATAATTTTGATGTGATAAATGGGTTTACAGGCTCATCCCTCAATTAGGCAACTCACCCCATGATTTGGTTATTTAAGACAGTCACTCAATATCCGAACCCTTTGCCGCTTAGAAATGCGAGACCAGCTACAAGCAACGTTTCAGATCCTAGATCGTCTTTCCACCAACTTCCAATACCTAGGGGCCAGTGCAGCACGGATTCTCTTGCCCCAGATAATCATCGGGACGAAGAGGAGCCCAATTGCAAAGGCAATGCAGCCACTGAGAATGTACATGTTGGTCAAGCCCATAGTTTTCATCCATGGGACTAAAGCGAATGGCACTGCAACCGAGACGGCATTTCGAAGAAAGGCCACGCCGATGAACGCTTCTGCCGTGAGCTACATGATTTGGCGTGAGTCATGTTCTCGTTGTATGGATACAAGAGAACTTACCTCGCGGTATGTGTCAACGATGAGAGTAAAGGTAATGTCCCCGTTTGCTCCAAGTCCAAAAGCAAAGAGGGCGCCTCCAATCGAAGGGTATATCCAGTGCATGCCCTAAGCAATTGTCAGTATACTTGACTTTTCCATTCTCTTGGAAAATTGACTCACCTTATCAGCAGTGACGCCAAACATGATGATGCCACCAGCCATGACGACAGTCGGGACAACAAGAGGGTAAAGTCTCATCTCAGGCTCAAAGATGCCCCCATTTCGACGCGCCAGCCGCACAATGACCCAATCAGATAAAGGTCCCCCGTAGATACTCCCAAATATATTGCCGACGAATGGGCCCAGTGTCATGTATCCAATTCCAGCTGTTGTAAAGTTGTACGGCGGCTGCGCAAAGACGATGGAGACAACAGACATGTAGAGAACGAGCCAGCACACGCCAGAGGCAAATTGCAGGGCTGTGAAGAAAACATGAGGAAGAGTGATGACGTGAAGTGGAATCACAAAAAGCTGCGGAAGAGACTCTGGAGTGGGTGTAGTAAAACGAAGGCGCTGTCGCCATGTGTTGATTAGGATTGTCGAGTCAGTGCGCGTCATGGTAGTAGTACCATACGCTTCAGCTTTAAGATCCTCTTTTTCGTCTTCGAGTGATGGATCCGTAACTGCTAAAGATACAGAAGCACCAGTTTGTCCAATCGAGACGGGAACAAACTTAGTCTCTTCGAATAAGAAAAGAAACGTCACAAAAAGGGCTGTCATGGCAATGGAGAGTGCGTAATAAGACCAGCGCCAACCTTGTTCCGCTGCCTGCGAGCCAGCGGCGAGAGGCGTGAGAAAAGAGCCCATCATGACTGCAGTGAAGTAGATGGCGTTGGCTGAGCCACGTTGGTGGACAAAGAATAGATCGGCAATCTATTCAAGAGTTAGGACGATACTTGAGCGATCTAGTGGTGAAACCCACAGTCATTTGAACTGATGTTTCGTTAATGGCACCAGCCAAGCCAGTGAGTATAGAAGTTAGAATTAACTCGGTGTATGACGATATAGAAGATGTCCACCACGATACGGCGGCCAGGGCTGCCGTTGAGACGACATAGGTCGATCGACGACCGTACTTGATTGTAAGCGGGATGAAAAATATGCAGCCCATGGCCAGCCCAGCCAGTTGTGCCGACTGGGTATGGGTGAGCTGGGTGACGGTAACTCCCAGATCGACGGTCATCTGCTGCCAAAAGACAGTCTGAATAGAGAGATTGGTGAAGGCGGCGACGGTCACGGCGATGGTGAGGCCATAGTTGAAGCATTTTCTCCAAGTGCTCCAGTTCTGGAAAATGTCAATGAGCACAGGCAGTTGATGTTTACGATCTATCAGGGCAAAAGCTCACGAGTGGTTCATTTGGGTCGGATGACGGTGTTGGAGAGAGTACAAAAGTTGAGACACCGGCAGACTCTTCTGGCTCTGCATAATGAACTCAGCATAGGAAAGCAGTGGTACCATGGGGCCCTTACGCAGCACCAACCGGACTGTGCCGGGAGGAGCAGTAGCAGCTCCGGTTGACATGATGAGGGAAAGCTAGTGGAACTCTCAACCCAAGAAAAGACGAGACTGTCGATGTTTTTCGTGTGGCTTGATCCAGACCCAGAAGCTGGGTGTTGCCCTGTTTATAGATCGATATCTAGCAAGGCCCTTCAAGTATGTGCACACATGCTCTGTAATCTGTATGCAAGGAAGCGTCTCAACTAAGACCTTTTCTGCAGACTCGAGGTCTCGGACGCGTCAAGACAAAGCTAAACAACAATTGAGGTTGTCTCGACCCCGGTCGCAAACTCAGGGGTTGATGCAACAACGTTGTTACTGCAGCTGCACGTCGACAGCAATGCCGATTCTGGGGAAAGAAGCAAAAGTGTCACAACCTATACACGATTAGCTCTCTCAGACCCTTGCTTTACCTCTGCTGTTCCTTTCTCTTCCTGGTGATCTTCCTCAAGGTTCCAGATTCTCCCCCACAGAGGGTTTGATAACCCAAGCCACGCCACACCCTGTCAGGTGGTGATAAGCCCCATGGAACCAAACCCAAAGCAGAAGCTGGATGCGCCCCCCGGCTCCATCTTCCTCTTTCGTCTATAAACTCCACGGATCTCCGGGAACCGACGCGTCGTTGGCGGCTCCATCCTCTCGATCCAAACATTCCCCCCTCCCCTCCTCTCCCAAGGCAAAGCCCACCCGATGCCCCAGGTCCCCCGCGCCCGCCTCAATCGCGTGGGAGGAGGTGCTTCAATTGGTGGTTGACGGAATGGAAGCCATCATGGAGCATGTATTTTCTCGTCTTCTGTGGCATCGCCTTTGCCATGGGACACCACTTTTTCTACAAAGGACTTCACGGAAAACTCGCCAAAGACCAGCAAGGAATGTTTCGCTATGGAGCCGCTCTCGCTTTTCTCTCAAAGGCGTGCTTTCTGAATGCAGTGGTGCTCGCATTTCGACAGCGCGTCCTGATGATGATTCGTCGCAAAATGCTCTCCCTTGCGACGCTCGACTCACTTTTTGCGGCTTCCGAGGATCTGACAGCCCTGCTCAACTGGGAGGCTTGGGTGAATGCCAAGTTTGCCATGGGTTTGACAATCTTCATCTGGATGTCGCCACTCATCGTCATCCTGGCGTCGTACACGCTGACGGTTATGCCACAGAGGGTGCAGGAGACGACAAAGTGCCCCGAGATCCGGACACTCAACTTTTCGCATGAGCAAGTCCCCAACTGGTGGAGTCCGATCCGAGAAAAAGGTCTGATCGAGTTGTCTGTTTCTGTGTGGAACACGACTACTGAAGGGGCCAACGTCGAGTTGGACCCTAACGGATATGACTATTGGACAAAGGCCAGCCAGCAGTTCAGATCAATCGCTCTTAAGACTGCATATGCCCAGCAAGCAGTCATGCGAAAGGATGCACCTACACAGATTTGCGGCCGAGGATGGAATTGCAGCTATGTCATCGAGTTTGAGGCCCCCGGATACAGATGCCAATCGTTGGCCTCTGGGGTGGGCGAGAAAGTCAAGAAGCTGGGGGATGCGGAATGCCCTTTTGGCACAGGCGATCTTTTACCACGAGGAAACTATTCTTACATTGCCAACACTTCCCTGGGAGACTACGGGAACCCGCAAATCGACGGAGGACCTGGTGGAAGACCCAAGCCTAACATGACGCGTCCATACCCTAAAAACCTGGGTGCTCTTCGGACGGAACCCATCCTGTGGTTTGGCTTTGCCGATGTTGAAGATAGAACCAAGGTGCAACCCGCGAACAGGAGCGTCAAAGGCTGGGATTCTGCATACACACCCACCATTTTCGGATGCGAGCACTATGAGACCAAGTATACGGTGCAGGTCAACCATACCGGCGGCACCCAAACCCACAAGGTCAAGAAGCGCGAGTTCCTCCGAAAGTTGGTCGATACGACTTATGTGCCCGACAAGAAGGACCCGGACAAGAGGCTAATAGATCGGATTGTGGCTGTTCCCGAGGAGAATTACATCATGCCGCAAAACGTCAGTTTATATCGACAAAAGATGGCATACCACGCGGTAGGCAGTCTGCTGCGCGAGCTCGTCAACGGGACCATCAAGATGCCGTTCTACGTCGCAGAGACCATGGCGATCGAGACGCGGCTGATCGACAGACTCAATTATCTACCCGTTGCGAATTTCCAAGAGGAGGTGCAGGAGTTTCTTGAGGAGATTCTCATGTCCTTCTTTTCGGACCCGCAATTCATTGTCGTCTCATGGGCAAGCGATCCTTCGAAATGGTCAGGATCGGCCGATGGCGGCAACAAGACCGACTATGACTGCATGCGATTCCAGCTAAGGAACTGCTATTTCTACAATGAAGCACAGCTCTGGGCCGTCTACGCGATATCCATGGGCATAACTGTCGTGGCCGTTGCGTCGGGCGTGGCGGCCATGGAGGAGGACTCGCTGATGCGCAGTCTAAGCTTCTCGGCCATTCTCGCTGCGACTAGAGGAAGCAGTCTCGACAAGCTACGGTGGGAAAAGGGAGCAGAGATTAAAAGTAGCAAGATTGGGTTTGGCCTCGTATCGGGTCAAACAGGAGAGAGGGCATATTCCTTTGGAGTGGAAGGAGATGTGAGCCAGGAGAAGACGACGGCAAGGTCAACATCGCGGTCGCCGGCGATATCGGTCATGGACTGGGGAGATAGGGCAGCTCGGAGGATGAGTTATGCCGTGTTGAATAGGAGGGATCGAGAAGGATCTTGATGCATCTGCCTCCATGGCTGCTGGCTGGAGAGCGACGAGTTATAAATGATGGTAGAGATGAGGAAATTTATTCGGCCGCATAGCGTGCGTGCATTATCTAATCTAATCAATGAAGACACGATTGTATACTTCACATCATCGGTTACATTAATCATCAGTCTTGTTCCTGTTGAGGGGAAACCGTTTACCATCAAGGTTTGTTGAAGCATCCATCAATTGCGTGCAAGTAAGATAGCGGGTTATCGCCAAGATGCCAGGTGGAGCTACAGGCCTTGAAGTTGACTAAGGTCCCCCCGAAACGAAAGCTGTCTGCCTGCTCTGCTTCCATGCTTGCGTGGCTTCAATTGTCACCGCCGAAACGGAACTCGAGCAAACAGCAACCGCTTTCGCAAAAAACCTGTATCACCTGCGAACAATGGTCGAGCTACACGCAGCAGCCGACCTCTCGGAGGCAGCGTTGGGAGGTCCAATTCGCATCGAGGGCTCCAACTTTGTCGACTCCCACGGCCGCATCCTCTCGCTCCGAGGCCTCAACGTGTCTGGAGCCAGCAAGTTGCCCACTGAGCCCAATGGACTGTCTCACCTCACCGAGCGCTTCTACGAGCATCGTACCGTCACCTTTGTCGGGAGGCCGTTTCCACTGGAGGAAGCCCCGCTGCATTTCCGTCGGCTGCGCGAATGGGGTTGTCCGCTTGTGCGACTGCTCGTCACCTGGGAGTCGCTCGGACACGCCGGACCAGATCCCGAGATTGACCTTGACCTTGAGTACATTGGTTACTTGAGGCAGCTTATTGAGTTGATGCCACAGTATGGTATCAAGTGCTTTGTCTGCGCCCATCAGGATGTTTGGAGTCGATTTAGTGGAGGTAGCGGTGCTCCAGGTTGGACCTTTGAGACTGTTGGTCTTGACATTGAGGCATTCACCGACACGGGTATTGCCTACGTTCATGGCCAGGACGAAAAGAAGAGAGCCAGCGAACCACCCAATCCGAAAGAGCCAGGCGGTCCTTTCTTATGGCCTTCAGGTTACCAGAAGCTCGCTGCCTCCACCATGGCCACACTCTTCTGGGCAGGCGACGCTCTGACCCCAAACCTCAAATGTCGACGCACCGTCGCCGGAGGGGACGACCCAAGCAACCAGGTCCCAGTCCAGACATTCCTGCAGGACGCATTCATAGAAGCCTTTGGACGACTGGCAGATGAGGTGGGCGACTTGGAGGCTTGCATTGGCTTTGAGCCTATGAACGAGCCTCACCGCGGCCTCATTAACCTGCACCACTTTCACTTCTGGAACTACGACACAGACCTGCATATCGGACACTGCCCTTCACTCGCTCAATCCCTCGCCCTAGGAAGCGGGTATGCCCAAAAGGTCGATTACTACGTCAAATCCTGGCCTTGGCCGACCCGCGTCTCGCACAAATCTCTCGTCGATCCAAAGGGTCGCTCAGCGTGGCTCTCTCTTGACAATGGAGAACCTGTCGGTCATGGACGTGGATTAGGACAGTGTGTATGGCGTGCACATGGAGTATGGGAATGGGATGAGAAAAAGAAGGTGGCCAAAGTGTTCGATGACGATTACTTTGAAGTTGATCATCGTCCTGGTCGTGAGGGCACTCCGATTGAGTGGTATCGCGATTGCTACGCGCCTTTCCTCGAGAAGTTCTCGAAACGAATGTCGCGCAAGAATCTCGGCCAGTTCAGCTTTGTCGAACCAATTCCCAACGAGTTTATGCCTCCGTGGCCTACGCAAGAGATCGCGCCCAATTGGCGACAGCAGAAATACGCAGAGGACACTGTCCTAACTACACCGCGCCCGACCAACTTCGTATATGCACCTCACTTTTACGACCTCAACGTCCTGTTCAACAAGTACCACTCTTGGATGAGCGTCAACGTCCAGGGTCTCTCTAGGGGCATGTTTGTCCTCAAGGCCATGTATTTCGGACCCAAGGGTCTGCGCAAGAACTACAGGAAGCAGATTGGCAACGTCATCAAGTACGGTCGAGATTCGCTTGGCAAAGTGCCTATGTTGATCGGTGAGATTGGTATTTCCTATGACATCAATGGGGGAGAGGCGTTTCGAACTGGGTGCTACGATAAGCAGCGAGACTTGATGAATGGCCTCATCTCTGCCATGGAGGATAATGGTATTGGATACACACTATGGAATTACAACCCGCACAACCGTGTCGAGTATGGAGATGGATGGAACAAGGAGGATTTCTCTGTTATGAACAGCGATGACATTGTTGAAGGTGGACCTATTCGATCCGACTACCGCAACTATCAACACGAAGACGACGAACTCTTCGCAGGAGGCCGAGTCCTCGATGTCATTATCCGACCTTATGCAGTAAAGACTGCAGGAACACCAGTATCATCCGACTGGGACCACCACTCCCTACGATTCGAATACAAATGGACAAGCAAAGGAAACGAGAAACAATCTCCGAGCGAAAAGTCCCGTCTCACAGAAATCTTCATCCCGAGGTATCACTACGCCACGCACGAGCTGCGCATCAACGCCACCAACGCCGAATGGACACTGGACCGTGAGCGACAGACTCTCTATGTGCGTCATCCGTCACACAGCGGTGAGGACCAGCAACACGCCGTCGTTGTGGAAATTGAGAACCCGCTTAAGCACAGACTAGCGAGGATCCAGAGACGAAGAGAGGTATTTCCTCCTTCGTTCCCTCTGAGTTTGGTTCCTCCTACCGCTGAGACTTGGTTTGAGGACTTTGACTGGAGCCAGTTCATGTCGTTTGTGCTTGCTATCCTTGGATTGGTTTCTGCTTACGTGGCCATGATTGTTCAAGGAAAGGGGAATTGAGGTTAGTTGCGGAGGTTTGTATTTGAGCGGCCTTCGGAAGAATCTTATCGAGCTTTTGCGATTTTTGTACTAGAGATTTCTCTGTAGAGGTAGGTATGCTTGGTCTTTTAAGCTACTAGATCTAGACACGTCAATAGATGATTAGAATCGACACCAGGGAGGCTACAGTTCATCCTTGGTCAAAAAGTGTACTTCTAGACAGTCAGGTAGGTAATCAGCTAGTAGAACTGAAGTATTAAAGCAGCATTGGCATTGTTTGGCAACCTGCTTGCTCGTAACGATCCTATCTGCCTATGGTTTGAGACGAATGGAGTAGATCTTGTTTCAATGCCCATAGCGGTAAAGTTTGTCTGCCTAGACACTTCCAACCCCATATATATATATCTAAGCTAGACCAACTAGCTGCAAGGAAAGATCCCATGGCTCTTTTCGTTCTCCTCGTGGAAAGCCAAGGAGCGAAGCCGGGCTCCTCTGCGACAGGACCGGGCTTAGCAGGCTCAGAGGGAGCTAGATTTTCCAGATACAAGCCGCCTCTACCT
The DNA here is from genome assembly GCA_002168265.2 of Fusarium euwallaceae. Classification (NCBI taxonomy): domain Eukaryota; kingdom Fungi; phylum Ascomycota; class Sordariomycetes; order Hypocreales; family Nectriaceae; genus Fusarium; species Fusarium euwallaceae. The sequence goes on from NHTE02000027.1 coordinate 790,846, forward strand.
TCGAGCCCCCTCGCCGTAGCTGCCTACATGAACATGGCGGCTTGTTGTGAATGCTCCTACGGGGGCTCTCTGGGCCTAGTTTCGAATGGCAAAGCTGAGACTATCTTATGTGCAACTATAAAAGGGTCTGCTATAATTACAGCGAAAAATTCCTGGGTCGTGCAATGTCACCGAAACTTTACGAAATCTAACCATCCGTTCAAGTTGATAACGCCGAAGGGGAATGCTTTCTTCTCTGGATGTTGCTGGCTTGCCGGTCTGCCCGGAACCGAAACCGTACGTAGGTCTCGATCTGCCAATGCGCACCCAGCTCTTACCCTCTCCTAGGTTCTCGAGAACCAAGCTTCTAGCGCTACTCAGTTTATTCAGTTATACGACAGCGACACTGACTCAGTCTCTCGAGGACAACAAGATCGAAGCTGTCGTCTCCGTCATCAACCTGCTAAACGGAGTTGCGAGCTACACACAGCTAACCCTTAGTGAGGTCTCTGACGCATCCAAGACAACTAGGAGGTTCATCCTGAGTGAAAATGCTAATAGCGAGCTACCGTTCCCGGAACAGGAGATGATGTGCTGAGTTGACATACTCCGTCGACGCTGCCAAGTTCGTTGTGCGGACACTGGAATCATTAGACGGTCTTCTGGCTAACTTATCCCATCGAGGGCAGGGCTTCAACTATAATAAAGAACACATTCTCAACACAGCATATAATCATATCCCAATGCTAATGGGGCGCAGGCATAAGTTTCAACCAACTCCTAGCTATCGCCGAGGGGATCAGAGCTACTACGCTGCCCAATTCAAGACTCCATCTATTAACAACAGAAATGCGACAGGCTATAAGCTCAATCTTACGATAGCCTGAACGCCTTTGAGAGGAACGAAGCGACCCTCCTGCAGGTTGGATATGGAGGTGGAGGTGGCGCCTCTGAAGACGACGCGAAAAAAGATGGTATCCCTATTCGGCAGGATGATAATTTCAGGGGGTTTCCGCCTGCGGGACGAGAACCGCACCAATGACGAGTTCCCTAAGCTACGGCCGACGACGGCTGAAAAACTCTTAACTATGGAGTGGGCTGGAAAGTAGGGGCTTCATAAGAGGGCAAAGCAGTGGGAGACCAGCTCTCGAAACAGTAATAGATCTTAGTACTCTCGGATTTCGTCTCCGAGTTCATTGGTATTCTTTTATTCTACCTCGGTAGTTCATTATATCAAGTCATAACCGCTAAAAATGGACAAAATGTTTCTACTCAGCATCCAGGGGGCACCTGGGAGCGGTGTTGTTCACCTGGATGCCTCCTCGCTTCTTCTCCTTGCTGTCGTGGAACGGCAGAACCCAACCACCTTCGGTCTCGGGTGTTGACAGCCAGAGACGGAGGAGATGTCTTCGGGGAGCGGGAGGGGCAAAGTCTAGAGCATGTTAGAAATTGTCTGTAAAAACTTGGGAGTGGTCATCTTACCCCTGTATGCGGTTCTAGCGTGTAGAAGGTGAGTGTTGCTCACAAATTGAATGTCGCCAACCTCGAGGACCATGTGCAGAGCTAGCCTCTGGCAAGTCTCCTCCAGGATAGTGATAGCACGCTTCTGCTCCTCGCTAAGAGCAGGGATGAGACCCTTGTCGGAGAAGCGCGACAGAGATCGCACAAAGTAAGGATCCCACTTGCAGTACACACGACGCTTTCCACCATTCTCAATGTAGAAAAGAGGCTGACGCAGCCACTCCTCCTGACCCTCAGAAGTCTCACCCTTGCGATCAAAGTACCACACAGGCTTGGTGAGGAGCTCAGCTACGTCGGGATGCTCCCGCTGAAGAGTGTTCCACACGTTGTGGATGCTGACAATGTCACTCTCACCACCCTCCTGGGCACGGTGCACGCAGAGAAGACCGACGATATCAGAGTCATCTGCGTGGAAGAACTGACGAGCTGCTGTGCGGTAAATGCGAACCTTGTCGATCTGGCTAGCATCATCGCCGACATCCTTGACGTGGCCGAGCACATGGCCCAAGCCGTTCTGAGAGACAAAGTAACCGATGTAGGTTCCAAGACCCATATAAGCGACGGCGTTCTTGTGAGGTCCCCATACAGCAGCGGGGAAACGCTTAAAGAGAATGAAGCCCTTTCCGTTGAGGAGGTCTTCCCGCAGGGTCTCGAGGACCTTGCCAAGCTTGGGGAGGGGAAAGTTGGACTGGTGATGTTAGTGGCTTTTAACGAGAACACAACAGCAGAGCTGTCATACCTTGGAGATACCGGTGAGGGGAGTACCACTAGCAATGAACCTATCGGCGGTATCGCTAAGCTCCTGGATCTCCTCATCGGTGAAAGGGTGCGTCCACCGCTCGGGATGGTTCTCATAGTCCTCCTTCTTCCAGAGCGTGGGGCCAGAGATCTCCTTGGGGAACTCTGAGTAGGGCTTCAGGACATCATAAAGAGGAGGATGTTGGCCTGAAGTCCGGATGCCATCGGGAAAGATTGATCGTGGAGCATCAGCATTCTTAACCTGAGGAAGGGGAGCCTGAGAGGCGTCGTCGATAAGAGCACCAGGAGCCATTGCAACTGAAGACAAAAGATGATGGTAGATGAAGAGAGTTTATCTGCAAGTCAATTGAAGTTTCCCGGCAGTTGCACCTGCAAGATCCCTTTATACCTTTAGGTCGGCATCCGTTGTCGGCCCCGCACCCCAAGTATTACGCCTTCGCCGGGGTGAGAGGTTGGTCGGATCTACGGATTGCGTGCTCGGCGGTCGATATCACGGAGTGGCACTCAACCACCACCACTCACAACCCCCTCGACCAATGAAACGAGTCAATTCGCCATGACGTTATTTGCGACAAGCACACTAGGCAATCTGACAACACGGAGCATAACGGCGCCAATTGCGCGTTCCTGGTGCCCTTGTGTGCCGCAGGTTGACTCTTGCAGCTGATTGATAAGCTCTGGGGCTTGCTCCGTTTGGAATCTGCTCATCATGGCGTCATTTTCATGCTGGAGACTGCCGAGAAAGTGTTTCGAGACCGTCGGGCCGTGAGTCTTTGGATGAGGGTTGCGACCTCGGCTGCGGCCATGTTACCCTGTAATTTGGGTCAAAGATCGCCTCTGGGCATTCGACGAGAGTCTCAGTAGTGTCAATTGACTTTATATGAGTCCACTCTAGTCAATTTAGCCTATGATGACTGGTCCCGCGCTCTTGGGACCGAATATCGGGATTTTTATGTAACACCCCCGCTGGTTGTCAGTCACCTCAAAGAAGACTATCAAGCCCTAGGCACTTTAGGCCAATGAATTGGCCAATGGTGCAGAACAATCTATCATTGAGTAAATTTCCATTCTCATCATATATGGGACGCATTCTTTTTTTCAATTGGTGAGATGGACTAGATTAACTATCGCTCAAATCGTAGTGGTACACACTGCTCTCTCTCACTAACCACCTCTAGGATGTATGTCAGAATTTTCTGACTCAAGTAAAGCAGTTAACCACCGAACAAGAAAAGCTCATGGAGCTACATTTCATTGATGCCGAAGGTCCCGGGGTATTATAAAAATTATAAATAATTCAAGACGAAGTTATTGTGTTCAACTTTCTAGCCTCTGCCTAGGATCACTTCTTGACTCGATACCCACCATCCATACACTTTCCCTTCAATTTCGGCCCCATTTTCGTTGACTAGCATCATAAGATGAAGGCATTTCAGTATGAAAACTCCCAAAAGGGCCTGGAACTTCAAGACATCCCCAAACCTAAAGCCGGCAACGGGCAGGTCCAGCTCCAAGTCAAAGCCGCAGGCATGTGTCACTCGGACTGCCACATTGTATCCGGCTCAAGCGACGCCTGGCTCACCAAGAAGCCAATCACTCTCGGTCACGAGGTCGCCGGTATCATCACCGAGATTGGACCCGGAGTCACTGGCTTTAACTTGGGAGATAGAGTTGCAGTGTCCCAGGTGTGCCACCCAGTCAAAGAGCGCGACTGGTCACTAGGCATTGGACTGGGCTTTGACGGTGGTTATGCCCAGTACGCTGTGGCACCCGTGCGGCGTCTTATGCGCATTCCAGAAGGCGTTTCCTTTGCTCAGGCTGCCGTGGCTACTGACGCGTTGGCCACTTCGTATCACGCCGTGGTAGCAGAAGCCGGAGCAAAGCCTGGCATGACTATTGGCGTGATCGGCCTAGGCGGCTTGGGAATGTCTGGTCTCGCATTCGGAGCCCTTCAAGGAGTAGTGATGTATGGATTCGACATCGATAAATATAAGTTTGACGAGGCGACACGTCTTGGTGCCAGCGGATGCTTCGAGAGCTTGGAACTTGCCAGCGATGTGGCCCTCGATGCCATTGTTGACTTTGCCGGAACTGGACACACGACTGAAGATGCGCTGAAGGCGGTCAAGGAAGGAGGAAAAGTAGTTTTGGTTGGATTAGCTGCCAAGACGGCAGTGGTGCCAACCGAGCTGTTGGTCTTGCGTACGGTGGCGTTCGTCGGCTCCCTGGGAGCAAGTGTTGACGATTTGGCTCAAGTGTTGAAGCTCCTGAAAGAAGGACGAGTAGACCCCATGTTGGTGGAGGTGCCGTTCTCTGAAATACCAGCCAGCATCGATGCTTTAGCTAGAGGAGGGGTTAAGGGAAGGTGTTGGGCAGATCCAAGCAAAGTGGTGGAATAGTTGTAATAAGAGAGTTGCTATTTGGATCTGATGCAATCAAGCCTCGCGAGTTTCATTGTTCTAGATGTAGACCTAGTGACAACTTTGATGCAGATAGTTTAAGGATGTGGAACACAATAAACGGCTTTGCGAATGGGGTAAGTAGAAGACACATTCCCATAGGTACTGAGGCAATTTGGCCATACATGCAGCTCAACAAAGGAACACTGAAGCGCAGGGTCTTCGTTGTTAGGTCATAACATTATAATATCGAGGTCTTGTTTAAAATCATGTAACCAACCACGCTTCAACCATCCATTCAATAGCCTTCACCAGGTCCTCATCGCTTCTGCGTGAAGTAGCCAACGGCAACATCATGAAGCCGTGTGGCAAGCCAGGATATACATCGACTTTGACAGAAACCCTAGGAGAAATGAGTTAGCAAAGCCACCGGAAAAGAAAAATGTCGAGAGGCTTGCGCACCCAGCTTGCTGCAATTTCTCGGCGTAGGCAAATCCATCATCTCGCAGGGGGTCAGCTCCAGCGATTTGTATGTACGTGCGAGGCAACCCAGACAGATCTTTTGCCAAAAGAGGAGAGACTCGTGTGTCCTCGGGCGGAGCATTATAGTACCCAAGGAACTGTGTGACGGATGCAGATGGAAGAATTGGGGCGTTGGCATTTTCTTCATAGCTGGAAAAGTCGAGCTGTGCGGGCTGTGCTTTGGGATGCACAACCAAGGGGATCCTCAAGATCTGACCACAAAATGTGACTTTTTTAGTGTCTCGGGCGCGTTGAGTTAAGACAGCTGCCTGGGAAACTCTTAGCAGTCGTGGCCATTTAGATAGAGGTGTATGATGGGAAGCTTACGATATTCCCTCCAGCGCTTAGACCGCCGAGAATAACTCTGGCTGGATCACCTCCCAAGGATTCAATGTTGTCAAACACCTTGTCTCTTAGTACTTGGTTTCATCTTTAACTTGTCTGTGCTAGCAAGAAACTCACCCAAAGCACTCCAGCCCAGACATCTTCGAGGCCAATCGGAAAGGGGTTTTCAGGTGCCCTAGGGAGATGGAAGTTAGCAAAGAGAGTCATAGTAGATCTCTCTATCAATGAAAGAAGAGGGAGTCAAATTGCCTACTTTCGATAATCCAAACTTACGACGATTACTCCGCTGGACTTGCACATTGTACGGCATACAGCGTCTTCAGTGTCTAGATCGCCAACGGTCCATCCCCCACCATGTACACTACGCGACACCTTTTAGCAAAGAGCAATCTATCAAGGGATATGTTGATTTCGTACTAGATAACGATGGCTCGGGTCGTGTGTCGAACATCCGGTGTGTAAATTCGAGCCTGGTTGGTCCATCCCTGATAGCCTGGCACGGGGATCTGTTTGATGGAGAATCCGACAGGAGGGCTGTCATCTTGCGGAAACTTCATCTTACGAAGTTCCACTGGATCACCTAGCAGTGGAGGTACCTGAACATGCTTTGCGAACTGGAGGGTTTGGTAAGCCTTCCTTCAACCACACATGAAATTGACGGGGGGCAACACGAACCTCTGTCCATTCCGGGCTGATTTCGGCGAGGCCGGGCTTGCGAATGGAGGAAGACATTTTACGTGCTTGTTATCTGAATTATTTCTTGGTGGCGGCGTGCGAATGGGGATGCTATCGCTTGGCTCTCTAGTGTGAAACTACCTACCTACTTATAGAAGGACTTGGTTTCTGCTAGAGGATAGACACATGGCACTTTGGCATCATGAACGTCACAACTCGCTCGGTCCGCTTCCGAAGAAAGATGTAACGGAAGATTCAGTCACGCTGAATCTCGACTAAGCTTTATCTGAGTCATGTTTTGGTCGGGCGTGGTTGCGCCCACACTTCGAACATGCTCGTGTCAGAAATTCACGCGTCAACTTGCAGATGGCTTCGCCGATCCGGGGTCGAGGTACCAACGCCGCATAGAAACACGGACCGAACGGAAAGAATTCCATCTCGGTGCTGACTCCTGCTGGAATTTTTTAGATAATAAACCCCGGCCAACATCGACGTCTCCTGGATGAATAGGTCTTCGCAAACACTCAAACATCCTCTCAAGACATATCTTACAAGTACTATCAAAACAACATGGCTACTCTCAACGGGTCAGACAGTAATGCGTCACCGTATCTCATTCCAGGTCTCAAGTTCTTCTCAGACCCAAAGGCCACCACACGTCCGGGAAACCTATACACGGAGAGGTTAAATGCAGACTTCCACAATGATCCCAAGTCCGGGTACCACATTCCTTTCGTACCCATCGGTGAGCCGCAGAATAGGCGACTCAAGGTCGTGACTGTCGGTGCTGGTATATGCGGCATTATGCTGGCCTACAATATCGAGAAGTTTACCCCTAACGTGGAGCACGTCATTTATGAGAAGAACCCCGAGGTTGGAGGAACCTGGGTGAGAATTTCACGTCTTTTGTATTAAAAAAAGTGAATACTGACCGAAGATCATGTGCGTAGTATCAGAATCGATATCCTATGGCCGGCTGTGACTCCCCAACCTGCACATATCAGTTCAATTTCGCCATTTCCCCTGGTAAGCCAAGCTTAACCCAATGACTCAAGCGACCTACAAAACGATACTGACACGGCGCGTTTAGATTGGGAAGACTTTTACTCCTCCTCTGAGTACCTGCGACGATACATAAACAATGTCGTTGACAGGCTTGATTTGAGAAAATACATCACCTTCAATTCAAGGGTTATCGAGGCTCGCTTTGATGAAAAGAAGGGTACATGGCAGCTGAAGATTGAGCAGACGCTAGTCGATGGCACCAAGAAGATCATCAACGATGATTGCGATCTACTTCTTGGTGCTGTTGGCATTCTCGATCGATGGGAGCTACCCAAGATCCCTGGTTTGGATACCTTCAAGGGACGAGTGATTCACTCAGCTGACAGAGCCCAGTAAGATTTGTTCTCTACTCAAAGCCTGAAAGAAGAACTTACACTAATTAAATCCAAGATGGGAAGATTATACCAAGGACAAGTGGGCAAACGAGAATATCCTGGTCATCGGCTCTGGGGCCAGCAGCATCCAAGTCGTTCCCGGCATGCAGCCCCATGCTAAGAAACTAGCGTCTTTGTCCGCACTCCTCCTTGGTTCTTCGCCCAACCCGATGAAATCAGGGGTGAGACTAGACCACAAGGCTACAAGTGTGAGTGTCTCAACCTTGTTACGTCGTGACAACTACTGACTCTTTGACAAGACACGGAAGCGGAGAGAGATGTCTTTCGGAAGGATCACAAAGCCATGGTCAAGCATTCCAAGGCCAACGAGAACTCGCTGATGATGGTACAAAACTATGATTTTCTTTAACTAGAAAGAAAGAAAAAAAACCGAACTGACATAATTAGTTACATCACCTCATGGTCAAGCACAACCCCCTCCATTACCAAGCTCGAGAAGTAGGTTCAGGGCCCAACCATTCACTAGCATTTCTGACCAGACATTTCAGCAAATCACAAATCGAACACGGGAGTGGATCAAAGACGATGACATTTTTAAAAACATCATTCCCAACTTTAGTGTTGGATGTCGGCGCATTGCCCCGGGAGATCCCTATATGCTGGCGTGAGTAAAAGCCACCACCTAACTGAACCCTTTTGGTCATTGAAGTAACTCGTGCAGTATCCAAAAGCCCAACGTCGATATGCACTTTTGCGGTGTAACAAAGGTCGTTGAGGATGGAGTCATTGGGGATGACGGTGTCAAGACTGTTTGCGACACAATTGTGTGCGCAACTGGTTTTGGTAAGGGGATGTACCCTATGTGCGAACCTTGATTTGTTAATCTTGACGGTATAGACGTATCATACCGGCCTCCGTTTCCGCTCATTGGATTAGGTGACATTGACCTACGCAAAGAGTGGGGAGGATATTCCTGCAAGCTACCTCGGCGTAAGTCTGTTCACATATTGAGAGGACTTTGCTAATCAAGAACCAGGTAATGGCACCAGGAATTCCAAACTACTTGAGTAAGGGGACTGTCCGGGATCAGTTAAACATCATGCTAACCATGAAAAACAGTGTACCTTGGTCCAAACTCTCCAGTCGAAAGCGGAAGCATCACAGGTGAACTTGAAGCTCTCGTGTCCTACACTCTCAAGGTTATCACCAAGATGCAGATCGACAACATCAGATACTTTGTCCCCAAACAGGATGCCACCGACGAATTTAATGAGCATACCCAGAGTTGGTTCAAAGGCACCGTCTGGGAGGAAGACTGCAATGCCTAGTGTAAGTATCAAAGCAGAAAATCCGTCACACAACATGAACTGACCAGAGACAGACAAGAATAGAAAGACTGGACGCGTTGATGCCATTTGGCCTGGAAGTGCACTCCATTACCGGGTCGCCTTGGAGCAGCCCCGCTGGGAAGACATGGAGATCAAATATCATGGTCCGGTAGGTACTTATTATCTTACTTTTGGGGGCTGAGCTGATATGTGCTGGTTAGAACCGATTCCAATGCTTCGGATACGGCTACTCGGCTGTCGATTTAAACACTGATCCTGACGCGGATCGCTCGCCCTACATTAATGAAGACGCTCTTGATCCTCGCTTTTACGAATAGCCTCTCGAAGGATGTCTTAGAGGAGGCTCGGGCTTCCCTTCTTCACTCCGGGCGAATATGTGATCATGGAACAATGGTCAATTTGCAATATTGCTTGTAGAGACTGACTAGGTCTTTGACTGGGATTAAATGCTTGATCATTGCCAACCTCTTTTGTCATATATCAGGCCTTTTACACAAGGCATCTACCTAGTCAAAGTTGATCAACTATGGAAGGCCTATGATTTGAGCTCAATATATACTGTGAAAGCGGCGACCAGTGCTCCAAGTAACCATCCATGTCTTCGACATCAGTAAAAAAGCGTCAACAACAACCCCGCCACCTACTGCCGAGGTAGTTATATCTCCCTACTCGTTGATCCAGGTATGAGGAAGAAGGTTAGACTCAGAAGGGTAAAGACAAACCCGGGGATCCGGACCGCATCCTGGACTTCCCCGCGTTTCGGCATCGTAAATCCCCGTCTTCCCGGGACTACCGACCGCATATATTTCGTTGAATACTACTCCCCTGTGTCGATCATCATTCGTGTCAAGTCCCCTTCTTCATTCAACCCATATGATCAAAGACCGTAACCGCAGGGATGGGATCAACCAAGAAAGACAAGACTTCGACATGCGACATGTCTGAAGACGCCATCAAGGATCGCCGCATCAAGAAGCGAGAACTAGACCGCAAGGCATAGCGCATGGCCCGGGAACGAACTAAGAATCGAATTACGCATCTCGAGGCTGTCGTAGCACACCTGAAGAAGGGCGACACGGACTCTCGCATCTTGTCGCTTATGGACCATCTGTCACGCGTGACGGAAGAGAGGGATAAACTATTGAGCGCCATGGAGTCTCTCTCTTTCGTCATACGGAGCCATATCCAAGATGCTACGGGAGGGACGGTCCGAGGCGTTTCCTCGTCAACGGTCGAGAACAATCCAATCTTGCCTGCGCAGAGCCATAATACTGCAGGAATAGCATCGTTCCCGGATACTCACGCACCGTCTATCCCACCCACCGATGCCTTTATGGACTTGCTCGATCCACAGTTACTACTGGACACGGAACTTGGTTTGCCCGCTTCTGGCACGGGACTTGGCAATGGTGACTTTTCTGACGACTTTTTAAACGATCCATATTCTTCCCAAGAGATGGCCATTATGCCAACACTACTTGGTACCCTTCCTTGGGAAATATCCTCTCAAGAAGATGTAATCGTCCCACCAGCCCCTTCCGAATGTTCCTGCTCGACTTCTGGAGATACCAACCTTTGGCGAGCAGCCAATGAGGCTCTGACGCGGTCATGTTGGGATACTCGACCAGAACCGGCTATGGCGGATGTAAACTGCGAAGATATAGTCATTCGCGCCATAACGGAAGGGTGGGAGAGCGTTGAGAGTAGAGGTGCCATGATGGAATCTTGGTACAGGCTCCGAAAGGTTGACGATATGTTCTGGCATAAATGTCAACCGATAGAAAGGCTGGCAATCCTAACCCTGATTTCTTGGATTATTGAGCAACCGGGGGGCCCCAGTCCAAAGAGACAAGCTTCCCTGCCAGGATGGTTGCGGGCAAGGTAGGCCGCGCAACCCCTAAAAGACATTCAACTAATCCTACTTCAAGACCATCTCAAACTCTGCCACATTCACGCGCCATAGACTTCTTCGCCTGGTAAGCAAAACATCCCAGGATGGACTAACCATTTCATGCTCATCGTATCTAGGCCAGGATTACGAGAACGGTTCGTCTTCTTCCAACATCAGTACTGCGCCAATCTCTTCTGGTACATGTTACTATCCAACTTTAAATTTCTATGGCCTTTTGACTTTCGGGATACGTACATGCAGAATTCCGAAACTGGCCAGTTCCATCTATCCCCCCATTTCAAGCGGTCCATGGGTGATCTTGGCTCCTGGATGATGGGGCAGGGTTTCTTTGAACAGTTTCCTGAGTTGTATGCCGATATTCAGATATATGCAGCATCATAGATTCCAAGATAGGTCCAAGCACATCAGGGCTTGCCCGTTAAAGGGACGTGCCTGTATATATGGGTATGAGGCCGCGGAAGGGTATATATAGTCTGGGGCTCTGGGATCATGAACGCCACAACTCACTCGATCAGCTATAGTGATAAGATAATTTATAATATTATTAAAACCTAATATTATAAAAACCTACAACTTAAGCTTGAGCATCTAGAGCACAATAGTCCTGGCACCCGCTTTACGGGCAACCTGCAAGCAGCAGCCAAGGCAAGCACCCTTCCGCAAGATGACAAATTGCTGATACGGGAACTCGCAGCTGAGAGTCATCAGTCCAAGTTCATCTCTCCTGTCGACGGCAACTACTCCTATCATGCCATCATCACTCGCCGTCGAATCGAACGGGTGAATGGGGCTAGTTAGAAAGCTGAAGCGGTCTGGAACATCTAGCTTGGCATCGGGCGAGTGCTGGCACTTGCCTACGAGCAAGGCATCGGCCAGGTTCTCCAGAATGTACGCTGGGTTTCGAGACACTTTCAGCGTGCCATCTTTACCCTTGAGACCTATCGACACCTGCAGCCCCTCGGCCCGCAATGTAGCTTGCCATTGCACTTGAAGAGTCGGGTATAGATCACATGGCTCCGAGACGCCCTCCCGGCGGATATTCACTTCGGAGTCGGTAGTTGCGAATACCGCGTCCGTCGAGGTGGCCACTTGGTGGCTGGTGTTCTTGTACCATATGTGACCTGGCAGCCATGAAAGTGACAAAAACCCTTCCTTCTCGTAGTTGCTCGTCTCGTAGATAGTTGGCCAGACGGCTTGGCCATTGTAGCTCGACATGACCCATCCACTCGAGTATTTGGTCTCGTGCCCGACCAACTTCAACGCGCACTCCAAGACGCAGCCCAAAGGGCACCACCAGGGGGTATCATCACCCTCTGTGATTATCGAGTAGACGTCTCTGATGAACTGAGACTTTTCTCCCCTTCTGGACGTGGACATGTAATGGACTAGGAGTGAGTCCGGGCTCTGGAACAACGAGAGGGCAAGGATATCGGCAATGAGTGCGGCAAGATCTTCCAGGAAAATATTCTTCACGCAATATGGGCTCAGCGGACGAGGTTCAGAACACTTGGGACACTGACAAACTTCTGCAAGATGCTGCATGTGCAGGCGGACAAGAGGGAGATCGCTGATTACCAGTCCATCGTCAAGGTTTCGAAACTCGGGTGGCTCAGGTAAGCTAAGAAGAGCAGCATAGAGCCTTGCAATCACTCTTTCTGGGGGAAACGGCGAAGCCTTCAACCCCTTGAGCTCGCTGTTGACAAGAAGAATGGGATTGTTCTCCACGAGCCCCGATGACTTCCACCACTCCAGGGGCGAGGCAATCTGGGCACCACAACCCCACAACACAATCTTCTGGAGGGTGTGGCGAAGGGCGTATGGAAGGGCCTGTTGAACCGCCCGGGCGGCGGTGCCACGATCGAATTCATAGTGGCCCATGAGCAGCTGTCCGTACGTCTCGATTCCGACCATGCCGAGTCCGGGCTGGGGGTCAAACTTGGCCGAGACCAACTCTGACGGTGCGCCGATGGAGGAATGCACCGTTACCTTGAAACTCTTTGGCAGTTCTGGGCGAATAATCATGAGAACCTCAGAACCTTCCTGCTCGAGAATAGGCACACCGTCCTTGTCAATGATGGAAGGGGGGAAACCAAGACACCATTTGGTGAATGCCGCCACCCAAGGGGCGCACTCAGAAACCTCGATGATGACCTGAGCCACATCTGCCCCCCCTACCCGACGAAGCTGGCGGAATGCATCGACCAGAGCCATCACGGCCTCCATGTGTGGGCAGAACATGGACCTGTAGGGAGGGAGGCCGCGGTGGGCCGAGTTGCTGAGCAGGAGTTGCCAACCAGCGACCTCGTTGGCGAAGCCAGACCGGGAACACCGAGGTTTGATGCTCTTGAGCAGATCAATAATCTGCTTCTCTGTGGGCACAAGGGTTTTGTCGGCTGCCGACTCCTCCACCATGGCATGAACTGCGATGCCGCTCTGGAATGCGTCCATGGTCGTAACCAGGGCACACGCAAGCCCCAGGAACTGCAACCCAGCCATGCTTCGACCCAAGTAGGTCACGCAATCACTGGCAGCATAGCCGATGGTCACCTGGAGAAACCCGAGCACGGCCGGCGGAGGTGTGGGAACGACGCTGTGCTCCATCCTCCGACGTGTCTCGGGGCTCATGGCGACCGTGTTGCCGAACCGCTCGCACGACAAGATGGCCAGGACTTGGACGTTATCTGAGGTTGCTGCCTGGAGGGCACCTTTGGCCACGCTGACGACAGAGTGCGCGCTGTTGTCGAGGCTCCATTGAAGGGACAAGGTGGTCAAGGACATGGTGAATAGGGACGGACGTCAAGTGTGTAGGTACTGTCTAGATCAACCGTCGAATTGTGCGCTTGATGTTATAAAGCCAAGTGCGTTTCCAGATGGTTGAAAGGACCAGAGCCTTGTTGGGTAGCAATGTGGCGCAGTCCGAGTTGTGCCTTATTTGTAATTTCAAGCTGCAGCTGTCTTGTATTTTTGCCTGGATGGTATGTGAGACGCGCCGGTGAGCTACTGTTTATACATACTAGTTCAACGTTGACGTTTGAAAAAGACTCTTATCTCAAATGTAGAGTTCAGTGTAACGAACTAAGGAGCCATCATCTATACAGTGGTGATAATGGGAGGCAGAATATGCGAGAGTGAGGTTACAGGACGCTACGGGCGCCATAAGGATGTATGTAGATGGAGTATAGAAGGATATCTGTACGCGAAGAAGCTTTACTTTACTAGAGTTAATATTATCATGTAGATTGGCAATGCCCTCAGTTACGCTAAAATCATATACCAAGTGTTTTATACCCCATAGAAAAATTTTAGACGCTTGTTGATAAGGCTCCCTTTAAGCGGCTGAGGTAGTAAGTCGACATTCTCAAGAGGAACAAATCGCCTCTGTACGAGGGTGCATCTAGATAAGATTTAGTTTTTCAAGACAATTTAATACTCGAATTAAACCTTTCCAAGTATCATGGAAGTAAGATTGCAGGAACGATGTATCTATCGAACCTATGAGGGTAGCGTCGACACGGAGAATGGCTCCAGCATGCATATTGGTGATGAGGTGACCGTACTCGATATGATACTAGTACACAGGCTATTGTCAAGGAAAGGAATCATAACCCAAAACAGCCCCGTTGGAAGAAGAATTCGGTAAGATTCGATAAGATAAGGAAGTCAAAGAGTTCCATCGTGGTGTCAGACGCCGTCGCGGCTCAGGAAGCTGCCCTTAAAGTCAGCTTCAAGGGGTGTGACACGGTCTGGGAAACTGGCCCACTAGCTGGGCCTCCTTTTTCTTTAATGAAATGGAGTGATTTTAGGCTTAAGATAAAGGCTCGCCCTTACTATTACACTACTTGGCCGTCGTGATCTTGGCTCTTAAACCATAGGGCAGGGTTCGTTCGAACCGTTTCTGGAGTTATATGCCGATATTTAGATATATATAGTATCATAGAGTCCATTATAAATTCAAATATGAGGCTTTGCCCGCAAGGTAGGCGCATGCCTATATATATGGTTATGAAGCCACGAAAGGGATATGTTTCTTACCACTACTTAGCTTTAGGCAAGCCCCCACCAAGTTCCCATCGCAGTCCAGATGATACAACCCCAGATTCCAGACCCTAGGACTTGTCCCGTCATAGTAGAAGCCGAGTTCTCGCTATCATCGTCCTTATCCTTCTCGTCCGAGTGAGAATCCTCGGCCTTTTCCTTGGCTTCCTCCCACGTGGGCTGAGGCTTTCCCTTCAACTCGTTCGAGTCACTTTGAACGACATTCTCTTTTCCAACAACAGTCCGTTCACCAGTGGCTTTATGATTGTCGTCATATTCGTACCCGCAGGCCTCGATGACAATGCCGTCCAGCTTCTCGTCATCTCCAGAGCAGTCCCCCAGCAAACCCTCCCAGCACCGCATGATGGGTGTAAAGGCCAGGTATCCTGCCTTGCCTGCCGGGATTCCTTCTTCAGAGACTTTGAAGGGTACCAAGACTGTCTCGTTTAGGTCGATTTTGGCTCTCCTATCCGACGAAGCGGCCTCCTTGACTGCATCCAAAACCGGTTGGATATCCGAGACGGAGACGTTGACGGTTGAGTTGAGCGTGAGCCCCATGGTGTATCTGTCAACCTCGCAAACGTCATCATCTCCCTTTTCGCGAGCCAACTCAGTAGTGCAGTTGATATATTCCGATGTGCGAAATGTCTTTAGTGAGGGCATGGTATATCCTTTGTTCCCGTATTCGCCTTGGGGTTCAAAGGACGTGCAGGAGCGCTTGGAGAGGCACAAGGCCCAGGTAGGGAAAAGAGAGAGCAGTGCAATTCCGATTATTGACTTCATTGCGCCAATTTTGATCTTTGTTTGTTTAATTTGGAGGACTAGGGAAATGAGAGGTTTATGGTAGAACATATCAAGCATATATACATAAAGTGGCGATATCTTATACGAGCTCTGCATTCTCGGCTCGACACTCATTGCCAGAGGTGGACAATATCTCTAGCAATGCCTTCTTATTGTTTTGAATATGATATCTGAAGGATTCTATTACCGAATGCCAAGGAATAGTCTAGCCAATCCACCGCCACCTCCACAAGATGTTTTGCTGGGCTTTAAGACTCGTGATGAGAGCTCTTGGCATGATCGACGGTTGACGTACAAAACTGGATTATCTATTGGCTATGGCTTGCTTCGCCGCACGTCAATGGATAGGAAAACTTGATTCCCCGCGCCAGCTGAAAGATCTCCATGTTGTTGGTCGGCTGTGGAGGATCTTATTGACATCATAGGAAAGAACTGACACAATGCTAGAACAAGTTGATGAGGATGGCTAGCATCGGTCTTGATACCCCCAAATTGAATCATGCACTATTTTATCATCCCTTGCAGCAGTTTATTTATCTCGTTCATAAGAATCACATGGCTATTTCATCTTGTATATCCCATAACCTCCCTCATTCGCTTCCATCTTCCCGTGCATCTTCGCCGCAAGAACATCAAGCTTCTCCACAGTCTGAACACCAGCAACCCTGAGTTCCTCCTCTTTCCATCCCTGCAGAGGATAGAACAAATACGGCAAAACAGACGCCTTCAGCAGCGGCGCCCCTTTCACAAGAAGAATATTCCAAACTAACAAGATAACCATCAGGAATGTTGTTGCCGCTGGAAGGATTAGCCACTGCCAGCGCACCACTATGACAGACTCGCTAATGAATGCAGTTCCTTCCACCATCTCGGCGTCCTTGTTATCGCCCGGATTGCTACTTCGGAGCTGATTGGTGAGAGTTTCCGCGATGTTACTAGTCAATTCCTCCATGTCGGCCAGTGTAAAGATGAACCCTGCATTAAGCGGAGTCGTGAGATCAACCTGAGATCGAGGACTTCCATCCGCTTGCTCCGTCATGTCGACGGTCAAAAGGTGCTCCAAATAATAAGGAAGTCTTCGCTCGAGGGTATAAGCCACCCAGAAGGTTTCGTCGCCGTCGGGTGTTCCAAAGATGACATAGTCGACCCCGTTGGTCATGTCGGGTCGCTCGATGTACTCGAGCATCGTGTCTGTTGATTTGACAGGCGGCGGATGGATGACTTCGTTTGACGACCTGACACCCTTGAAAACTCGCTTGCACCATCGGAAATCCGCAACAAAGATTTCTGCGTCTGGTGGTCTTGACCGCCCCTTTCCGGCATCGACCCAACGCCCATTCTCGTGCCGTATGACGAGAAGCTGTCCAAGCCAGCCATCCAGTGAACTTGACTTGAACTCGGTGTGCAAGATCTGGGTATCTTCAGAGTTCTTGAACGCGGCATTGTTAAAGTAGCGCATTGATGGTTTCTCTTCCTCTTCGTCCTCATCGTCGCTCTCACTCTTCCTAAGCAGGGGAATGGTGTAATTGCACTGTTGGAAGTAAGGGTTGCCTTTTCCTTGCTCACATTCCCGAGTGGCTTTATCGGTGACATTGTGGAGGACACTGCAAACGCCGAGGGTTGAGAACTCGGGCCAGGCGCAGCGGGCTGCTGGTTGCGGGCATTTGAAGTTTGGTTGGAAAGGTTCCCCGGCAAGGGATGTAAGTATAGATATCTGTATCGCCGGGAGGTCTCCGTTGAGGTTCCAGATCTGCCCTGTGTTTACATCGTCAGCTTGGCATCTTTTCAATTTCAAGGGGTAACTTACAGCTCGCGCCCTCTCGCTGTAGGAAGCTCTTTGAAGAGTAATTTTGGGCTACGCCCATCTCTGCTGTGACATTGTCTAACCATCTCTCCTGGATGGGGAAGTCTAGAATCTGTTGCGCACTTGGATCTATCCCCAGCGATAGAATGGTGATGAAGGCAAGAGCACAGCCTAACTTTGACTGCAGTGGAAGCGTCCAGAACATCATGAATGAGCCCCAAGGTCCTCGGCTCGCATCGTCAAAAGCCTGCAAATAGGATAGAGGTCGGGCTCGTGTATAGATGAGTCTCCATTTCAGCTGGCTCAGACAGCTTGCGATGGGCACCAGCAGGGCTGATTTACCAACGGTCGTCAGCACGGCGATGATGGAGTTGGGTTGAATGGCTAGAGGCCAATTATCTCGTGGTTTTCCATTTGCTTCGATCAGGACTCCGACGATGAGACCGAGACATGTAACGCTCACGAAGGCAGCTCCAATATCCCACCACCACCACCAGTCGCACGCCTTGATGACCTGGCCATCTTGCTCGCTTGGTGGTTCCAAAGGATGATACTCGGGAGGTGGTGCATCTTGCGAAACTCTTGAGGCATGGTCGACACGAGAGCGTACCGTGCTTGCGCGAGACACGGGTCGTAGAGGAAAGTCTTGGCTATTGGCAGTAGACGGCCGCGAAACTAGACTGATTGTAGAAAGATCAAGGGCGGCTTCAGGGTCTGTGGAGGAGCCTCCATTGTGCTGGCCGTGCTGTAGATATCGTGACCGCGACATGTAGGCGGCTTTGTAATGCAGATTTTGTAGTCAATAATAGCTCAAGATGAGCAAGGACCAGGAGTTTTGATCGAGATGACCCTGCTTTATGGCTAAGCATAAAATCAGGCTGTGAATATGCATCGAATCCTACCTTCATCCCATGTTCTTTTCTTAGAACTAAAAGGTTGCACTGCAGTCCTGCTCAGCCCCCAGGACTTTGGCGCAGCAGGGCAGGCAGGATCTGCGGAAAACGGCCATTCACAGAGCCCCCAAGGAATCCATTTGCCTCTTCCAAAACCAACCATACTATTGGAGCGATCTTGTTGCCGCCGAGTGTCTGTTTGGTTAAATTCGGCCAGTTAAGTAGCCCCATCGCTCAGCCTGATTTTGTGCTGCCTGGAGATGAGATCCTTCCAACGGGTCGATGAAGTGGTCGGCGCGTATGTGCCAAGACCAAACTGTGCAATAAGTTTGCATCCTTTGCTTACGGCTGTTTAACGTCATCTCACAAGTCAAACTTGATCTCAAAACAGTCTAATACATACGCAATGCGAATATCGACTTGCACTGTTTCCTTTCTCGCCCACGATCCTGAGTAGTCGCTACTTTTACCTGAGCTGGTGGTGGGCCGGTTGCTGGGGCCATTCACATGACCTAATGTCACGTGGAACCCTTGCGCTTCGCTTTCACGTATCAGTTACACTCAATACCCTTGAGCACATTACCAGACGTGATAACCCTATTGTTCGACAGCGCGACTAGTCCTTCTTCCAACATAAACTCATCATGACCGGCTTATCCCTTGAGAACCCCACGATCCTCACAGGTATGGACACTCTTTAAACGATGATTTTAAGCGCGCGCTACAATAGAGAAGTCAGCGGCGACTCGCAGAGGATGCTCCTATCTCGGTAAAATTCAGAATGTGAAAGGGGCCTTTAGATTGTAAGGGAGTCCTGAGGAACGCAGCCCCAGGGGTACTCCAAGGCTTTATCAATATTACTGGGTATATAACCACTGGCAAAGGTATGATACTCTTCACGGTTTGTAGCATTTGATATATTCATCACTAGAACCCCTAACCCTACCTCCTACTACCCAACCGCTTATTCACCCTCGATTGATTAATCACTCGTGGAAAGAAAAAAAGTCTTGCCTTCTGTATCAATCGGTGCAGCCAGTGAGGTCCTCCCAAAGAGTATTCCGATGGTACAAATGTTGACTGACTCTCAAGTGCAGAACCATTCACGGCTATCAAGCCAGCTCTTGGTATTGTTTCGTGGCTCGGATTTAGTCGGTTGATATTCTCTGCCGTTAGCGGGACCCCGGGAGAAGCCGAACCTACACGTCGTTCTCTACCAAGAGACTGGGCGGTCTGGTGGACAGGGCGCTTCCTGTGTCCATGGGTAAGAGAAGTATATTCTCTCAGTATTTTTAGCACTTCGATAAAGTCCCTGTCACCCCTACTGGCCATGGCCTTTGCGATTGTGAGTGCCGATCGTCCGCGGTGGAGCTGGTGTGGATCAGCACCCTTTTGCAATAGGACTCGGATTGTGTCCTTGCTGGGCGAGGCAGTAATGATACTCTTTCCAGCACTATATCGGTCGAGAACAAGGTAGTCCTCAAGAACTGCAAACAACAGTGGTGTCTTGTTGTCGCCGTAATACCGTAGCTCCGGATCGTCATCATGTGATAACCTGGCCTCCAAGAAGCCAGACATGCCACACATGGCCATGAGATATGCCAACGACGTACCGACTGCCGGGATGCCGTAGTTTGTCCAGTGTGTTTCCTCGTCACCCCAGGAGCTATAGTCTTCTGCCAAATCAAACGACTGACAGTATCGAGTAAGCGCTGTGGCAGTTCTGTCGAGCTCGTCCATCAACTCCGTTTGCACCGGTCCCTTGTTCAATTCGGACTGCTTTGTGTAGCTTATACACCACACTACGTGGTCCCAAATCTCATCGTAAATCGGCTTCGTCGTATCCATGCTCTTCAGGTGAAGGAGGTGGGATTTGGCGAGTGCAACACACGGATCAAATTGCTCCTTATTTGTCGCAACAATCCAACCCCATATTTCAGGCGCTTCAATGAAGTCTTTGACAGTCCTGTGTAGATACTGCACCTTGCAGTCCATAATCGCGTCCAAGCTGTTATTATTGCCATCAGTTCCGTCATCCGTGTCCCGTTGTTGCCCAGGCATTGGGAGTGACTCGATTTCCAGCAGGCCTTTGCACCTACTGGAAAGCTTTCTCTTCATGTGCCTGCAGCGCGCAACAAGATTGGAGTGTGTAAGTGGCCACAGGACTCTTTGCAGCACCTCATCTTGATCCTCCAGGTCCGCAAAAGCCATGATCGACAGTGGCAGGGGGCCCTGGGAGGCTCGATGGATCTGGAATAGCTGAGACGCATGCTCAAGATACGATGGCTCCATACTAGCCAGCATCTTTTTAAACATGTCCTCCAAGTTGGAAGGAGTGCGCTCCAGCCTCTCCCGCAGCTCTCGTATCCCATCCCCGTTGGTCATACCAACGAGCAAAGATTTGACCACGAGTCTGACCCAGAGAAAAACCCCTTCGGCCTTTCGTGCGATCTCTGAGAGAAGGTCTTCCGCGTGCCAGGGGTCCCTTTGTTCGAGGTCCAGGAAAGCAGGGCTCTCTCGGAACGTTTTCGCGATGTACTGTTGGATATCTCTCTTGGTGAGATCCTGGAGCATCAAATGAGGCTTGCTGCGGAAGGCATCCTCAAAGTCCACCCATGGTCGACTCGCGACGCAGACTTTGATGTTAGGCGCGGACGATACAAGGTCAAGAATGAGGTCTGTCAGTGCCGCATGGTCACCAGAGAACTCGTCCAGGCCATCAATGAGGAAGAAGAACTTCCGGTCGCGACAGACGCTGAGGACCAGTTTCTGCAACGCCAAGCTCAGCTCGTGCCATGTCCAGGGGGTGTCGTCCTCGCCGAGCAGCCTCAACGCCTCCCATCGCCCGGGGAACACTTGCTCAACGACATTCCTGGGCAGCTGCTCTAAGCATTTGGCGAGGAGAGTCCGCAAGAGCCCTTCGACAGACATTTGCATGCCAATGCCGCTGTTCCAAAAGTAAAAAGCGCTGACAGTGACACCTTCAGGAGCCCACTGACGTAGGAGATCAAAGGTTCGGTTGTTGTGCTGGAGGTACTTCATCAGTGTAGATTTTCCGGAGCCAGGCTTTCCCGTGATCCAGTACATTCCACCATCCTTCTGCTCGAGAAAGGCCCGGAAACTGGCCCATGGTCGAATGTTTGCCGTTGGAGCTTCATATATCCACTTGAAGGTCTCTTTGCTAGCCTTGGTAATGCGGATCTCGCGATCTTCCATTTCCTTAAACTTAAGGCTCTTGATGAGCCATCTGCGGATCTCCTTTCGTTTCGGCGATTGGGCTAGGCTCCGCAGGCGAGGGCTAGATTTCTGATGGATGGCACCGAGTAGGTCCTTACGCCAGCGTTCTCCATCCGCTTTGCCAACGTTCCTCCTTATTTCTTGGAAAAATTGACGGCCGATGTCTACCTGGACTTCCTGGAGTTTGCGTTGCCCATGTTGGATGTTCTTGATACCTTGTATTATGGTTGACTGTTGGGCGGCCGAGGCTTCCGTCTGCGTCCTGGAGGTTGATACGCGGTTAGCGATGACGATGATGTCGTCGCACGGGGTATATAGAATTCCAACCTTAGCGTTTCCAGAATGCTCTCAATCATTTGTTGCCTGTATCGGTCGAGTCGCCTCTCTAAACTTGCGATCTTGTCCTCGTTCCAAACAGTTTTGAGTCCTTGTCGCAACGACGTCCACTTCCCTGGCCGACCACCACGGCGCTTGAGCCTCTCGAGAGCTTTCAGGAGCTCATTTGCAATCTGCTGGCAATCGGCGGCCAGCCGCAACTGCTCCACTTCAGCATCGGTGCATGGCGGGCGGTTGGCGGCTATCGATTTGCGGATTCGCCGAGCGCTGCTGGAAAGGGCGCGTGTAACATGATCGATCTCGCCATGCTCGGTGAGCTGGCCGTCGGCCGATTGGTAGATGTCGATACCCTTGGCCACAACCCTACTAGAGACGTCGATAATTTGGATGATGCTTGCGGCCAGACTGATGCCGTCCATCGTGATAAATGGCGAGAGTGCTGGCAGCGATGGAGAAGACAGCTCGGCGACCTATGCCAGCCGGGCTGAAATGGTCTTTTAGGTGTCAAGCATATTGCAAGGTAACGTGACTTTGTACTGCTTGCATGAGCTGGTTGGGTGATGTCGAGGCAGCCTGATGAGGCTGTGCCTGTAGGCGCCTTCTAGGCATCTTTCGGGCAGAATCATGTCTTTGCGCCACATCTTTTCCTAGCAGATAGAGTGATTACCCTCGATCGAGCTTTCGTACTGGAACTCCGAATGAGCCCTCAATCGATTTCTGCAGGGAGACGCAAGTGAAGGATACCTTGCAGATCTTTTGTTTGGTTTGGAAGAGGCTGCATTGGACCCCAATCATTCAATACGAAAAAGTGACTCCCGCTAAGTCAAGGGTGGCACAAGAGATCAAAACAACTCAAAATCTCTGATGTCTTGGTATATTGGTCCAGCGCTGGCATCCTTTTTGGAGGCCCGGATAGCGACTCAGACGAGTCATTCATAGATGCTGAGCCAAGGAGAGAAGAAGAAAAAGAAAGTAACTTCTTTCATGAGGGCCCGGACTGGAACGAAGAGAAGCTTTTCAAGCACATCACACGCTTCTACGAGACCATTTAAAACATGAGAGAATAGAGGAAGCTAGCTCGTTTCTAATTTGCCCGGTTATTTATTAATATATTTTAATTAGCTCGACATGGACCTGTTCAGCAAGACAAGGCTCTATGGCCCTGGGGGAATCTTGCCATTGCTCCTGAAGGGGCTTGAACGAAGGATACAAGAGTTCCAGAAGAATTCTTGAGAAAATTTAGGTCATTCAGAGAATGCGTAGGTGATCGATAAGACTCAAGAGATGTAATGAATGATGATGAAATAGAAGGGCTGTTTGGGTAGATCAAAGGGGGGCATTTATAAGCTGAAGTACAGAGCTCTCAATAGACTTATTTTTCATAGATTTTTAATTTGACCTTAACTGTTACCTAACAGCTTTGTCAGCGTTAGTGTTACGGCGCAAGAGGTGAAAAGAGTCAATGTAAATAAAAAAAACAAAGTTATTGGCCAAGTAAAGGTTAGACAAAGACTACCAATATCTACGTAAAAGAGCCTCTGTTGAAAGGACACCGAGGAATCGCATTAGGGAGAGGGAGGCAACTTCAGAGTGTCAAAGCAATCCATATTGAGACGAAACCAGTTCGATGTGGTGCCAGGGATGCTACTATAAATTTAAGGCCGGACCTAAAGCGTGAATAGGCATAATCATAAAGAATGATAAAAATAGATCAGATCTATTTTCATATTAGTCTGTAAGAGTTTAGCCACGGCAAAATGTATGACAGTGTGGTCTAAAAAAGGCCTCTGTGATCACAGGGACCACCTCAATGAGCTTCAGTTCCTTGACCGCTGCATCACACGGGGTAATAAACTCATGGCTAAATTCCATCTTACTGACAGTCCACAACAGCTTTGGGCAATTTTCCCGCATTACCTTCCTCCGAGCTACCCCCAATCAACGCAAACAGCCAAGTCATCTGCCTCCCATTCGCCAACAACTTTGTAGAAGTCCGATATTTAAAACTCTAAACGAATAATAAGATGCCAGATCCTTGTCAAAATAATCTAGTCTTAATGTCTATGGAACGGTCTAGGCCACCTTGTGATTCGACCACGCCGCACCAGGGCCGCTATATTCGTTTCAAACAAAGGAGCCTTGCATTTCAGCTGTCAGAATCGAGGCACATCTCCGACGCTTGTGTTCAACGGCCCTTGAAACAAATGGGCCTCGACCTCCTTTCCCCAGAATCAACTCCCGGCTTTTTCACTCTATGGATCGGCACAAGGGTTATCCCGTCTTATTTGTAAATTAGAAGGAAGGACCTTGGCTGTGTTACTCTCGCGTTACTCTAATGTAGGAAAAAGAGGCATTTTTCGGATCGGTGAGGTTGGGCGGCTACGGAGTGATCAATGCGTGAAGGGGATTGGAGGGATTTTTGTTTGATCGTCTGAATCAACCTTGCTCCGGAGTCGAGTTGTTGGAATATAAAATGGTCTGGTCCTTGCCTTCAATCGAACAAGATATTCACCAAGATATACACCAGCATCAACTTCACCTCAACTATTCACATCATTCACCATGAAGCTATCTCTTTTCACCATCTCTGCCCTCACGGTGTCTCTTGCAAGCGCCTTCCCCATCACCGGCGACGACGTCAGATGTCGCAGCGGTCCTGGAACCAGCTACTCCATCAAGAAGACGTTCAAGAAGGGCACCAACGTCAAGATCACGTGCCAGACAACTGGAACCAACATCAAGGGTAACAACATCTGGGACAAGATTTCCGAAGGATGCTATGTCTCGGACTACTATGTCAAGACTGGTTCCAGCGGCTTTGTCACAAAGAAGTGTCCCGGCACCGGTAGCTGTGGCCCACCCAAGTCCAATCAGGCTACTGTGAACTTGATTGCTAGCTTTGAAGGTTTCCGAGCCAATATCTGTATGTGCTGCCTATCACTGTGACTACCCAGGGAGACGATGTTAACAAGCAGTAGACAAGGATGCAACCGGCAACCCTACCGTTGGCTACGGTCACCTCTGCTCAAACTCCAAGTGCACCGACGTCAAGTATCGCATCCCCCTCTCTCAAGCCAACGGCAAGAAGCTCCTTGCAGATGACATGGCGGTAAGTAACATCCTCCACAAAACAAATTCAAGAAACGCTAACCAAAGACATCTATCCAGAGATTCGAAAAGTGCATCACAAACATGGTAAAGAGCAACGTCAAGCTCAACAAGAACCAGTACGGCGCCCTGGTCAGCTGGTCCTTCAACAACGGATGCCCTGCCGCTCAGAAATCCACCCTCATCAAGCGTCTCAACAAGGGTGAGGCTCCTAACACGGTTATTTCTCAGGAGCTTCCAAAGTGGGTTTACGCTGGAAAGAAGAAGCTGGCTGGTCTTGTTCGTCGTCGCAAGGCGGAGGTTGCTTTGGCTAAGAAGGCGACTACCGAGAAGGCTTTGCCTAAGAGCTGTTAGAGGGTTGAACGGATGGAGGGTAGTACAACAAAGGGGAGGTCGGCGGTTAAGTAGTAGCACAAACAAACAACATGACGATTCTTGAATGCTTTTGCCCATGAATTTTCCTAAACAGAGTTCCACAGAGGTTAAAAGAAGCGTGCAGCCTCACCGTCGCCCGTCAGTCAGATGACGTATCCGCACCTCCAAGCCAAATATGTACGACATCGGAGCTCCATTCAGTAACGGCGCACGCCGGTAAAGGAATCGCCCGTAGAAAATTGATAATCTTCACATTCCTCAGCTGCCGCCCGCGCACAAACTCAAGAGCGTCATTGGCTAAGCTCGGCCGAGATAGGCGATCGCCGCGGCCCGCTCGAGATAATCTGAGATAACGGGCTCATCTCCGTGTGGCTGATGATGACTCCGCCTCTGACATAAAAAAGCGCTGACATCCCCCAACAATCTCAACTTACTCCAAGAACAGTACTCAAATCTGCAAAAATTACTTCAAAGTCTCCTCAATCAACATTCACAATGGCCTCACAAGTTGTCGTCACTCCCATCGCAGCTCCCGCCGGGTCAGCAATTGACTTTGGTGCGACTGTCTCAAATATTGACGTAGAAAACATCACTGGTAAGACATGAAAAAAAAGACTCCAAACTTCGTCATCAATTGAAACCACACAAAATAGTGGGAGACTACCCGTGAAATCGGTAACCTCCTTTGGTAAGGCATCAACTTCTCATAACGATCAAGACAGGCACTAACATTGGTGCAGATGCCGACTTTGACGTCATCCGTAAAGCCCTGTTTACTCATCAGGTCCTCGTCTTCAAGAACCAGAGTCACCTCTCTCCCAAGGCTCAGTATGAGATCACTCAGAGATTTGACCCGGAAGCTACGGGTTCTTATGGTCATGGAAAGACGTTGGATGCCAAGCGATCCATCCTTCACCCTGACCTCAAGACGGTCCCGCATCAGCCTCAGGTCCAGGTCATTGGCAATGGCTTTGTTGAGGACTATGAGGGTCTGAAGAATATCCAGCTGCGACATCCCCATCACAAGACCTTTCACGCGACTGTCATCCCACCAGAGAAGGACCTTGACTTTACCCGCTTCTACAGGTGGCACATTGACGCTGCCTTGTATGGACTCGCCCCTCCTGTGGTGACGTCTCTCCTGGCTGTCCGTGTTCCTGGTGGGCGTAAGCAGACTCTGGTGTACGATGATGGCTCCGATGATGAACTGAGTGTTCCCCTCGGTACCACGGCCTTTGTGTCGGGTTACGCCATGTACGACAGACTCTCACCCGAAGATCAAGAGTTTGTCCGCACCACCAAGGTCGAGTACGCTCCTCATCCATACGTCTGGATGAGCAGTGCCAAGTCTCGCTCCGACGGTCTAGGCTTGGTCTCGGAAGGAAAGGAAGTCCCTGTTGAAGATCTACCCCCTGTTGAAGAGGAAAAGATCCAGATTCTCCCCATGTGCTGGCGTAACCCTGTGACAGGGCAGCTAGCACTTCAGATCCACCCCTCAGCCGTTCGAAAGCTTCACCTCGCCGATGGCACCGTCATCGATGACCTCACCGAGGTTCGCGAACGCGTGCACCAGCTTCAGAGACCGGGCATAGCTCCTAATCTGGTGTATCCTCATGACTGGGAGCAGGGAGACTTTGTTCTCTTCCACAACCGAGGATTGATCCACTCGGTGGTCGGAGCATTTGCAGAGGATGAGGTTCGTCTTTTCCGGCAATGCAACATTGCTGGAAGTCAGCTTCCTCAAGGGCCAGTGCCAGTTTCAGCTGCTGCGTGAAGGGGCCTCATTTTGTGATATCAGGGTTCATGTTGCGATTTCAACTTTAGGCAGACTTTAGATACCAACTAATTCAGTCGTTCCGTTAAAACTTGACACGTTTCTTCGATTCCTAGGGGTGTTGAGTTCAGGTAGTTGCCAATTTAGTGATTCCCCAGTGCCCCCTTTTAAAACAGACCAAGCACTCTTGTTACTATCAGATTCCTGGAGCTACTTGAACCATCGTCCGACTAGACTTAGATAAACTAGGCTTTGCATGGCTCTATTCATAGAATGAGACTTGACGATCATAATCAACTTCTGGCTCGATTGAGACCATGACAGAACTCACCAGAAAGGTTAAGGGGCAGTTGTTTTAGGAAGCCAGCCTTTAACTACCACTTAACTTGAGTCCAAACTAGTTTCGCTCAGATAGTCAGATCGCGAAGGTCTACACCGTATTGTCGACTAGAAGATTTGGCGGGATGACAGGTCTGGAGGGCACGAGTCTCTTCTTGCTGCCACTAGCTGAGAATCGACTCGCCTTGGCCCTAGAAGAAACGTCGGTTCGTGAAGGTTCGATATCCTTATTACATTTGAGCTCGTAGATCTCTAGGTATAGGTCAGCGTCAAGCTTGTGTCGACTCTGGTCTCGCCTCGTACCTAATCCCCTAGATCATTGTTTCCCGAGTCTTCCCATCTTGATGCGATATCGCGTCCACCAATCCTCGACCCAAGTCTCAGACGTTATCCCCTTCGCTATACCTTCTTCAAATTCTCCTCCCTCGATTGCCATAACGTCTTCATTCTCGGCTCGAGCTCCGTGTCCGCCTTTTCGTGTCCGTGTCCAGACCAGAAGACCCCGAAGTGCTCCCCTCACGGGCCTGCAATCTCTTGCATATTGTTAGAGATCGAG
The DNA here is from genome assembly GCA_002168265.2 of Fusarium euwallaceae. NCBI lineage: Eukaryota > Fungi > Ascomycota > Sordariomycetes > Hypocreales > Nectriaceae > Fusarium > Fusarium euwallaceae. Next base: position 818,968 of record NHTE02000027.1, read on the forward strand.
GAGGTTAACATGTGGAACTTGCCTCGCAAGGGACTTACTTACCTTCCCAGGAGATATTGTCTCCTGAAATTCTCCTGAAATTCTCGTGCGCACGTCCGGGAGCCAGGGGCCCGGTGCTCGGCTGGATTTCCGTAGAGGGGCTCTCATCTAGACGCCCTATTCGTCATTGTCTCCTCTTTTCTTCATGGATGTAGTGAAGATCTCCTTCGGATCTCAGTCGACTTGCGAGGTTCCGACGTTCAAGGTGTCGGCACAGATGCTGCGCTCTCAGGGGCTCTGTCCTTTCCTGCGTATACAAACCTTTCGCTCTGGCGTCATCTGTAGGTCTTTCTTCTCGAAAGTTTCTTCTCTTTCCAAAGTCGTTATTGTACTTGCCGTTTTACTCTTCTCGAGTCTCGTTCATGTGTCTCGAGTCAGGAGCAACACTCTCCCCCCCCCCTGTTAGTCTTATTCTCTTCTATTCTTTTCATTTTCAGGAATATAGTGAAGATCTCTCTTATGATGTCCGCCGGCTTGCGAGGTGCTGGCTTGCGAGGTTCTGGCGTTCAAGGTGTCGGTGCAAGTGCTGCGTTCTCCAAGCCCCTTGCGCTGACCCCCCAGAGGCGCAGTAGGTCAGGTAAGCCCGGCATAATTCTGATTTCTCTCAACCATGTTCCTGGGGGAGGTGGCATGGGGGGAAGGGAAGGAGAGGAAAGGAAGGGATAGAGGTCGGAGATTCCACAAACAATAGAGCGGGGAGTCGCTGTATTTATTCCTGAACAAAACAAGATTTGTTGGAGCTGGAAGTTTGTGGGATGTGGACAGTTGTTCTTTCGGCCAAACTCTTACTTTGGCTTTGCTCATGACTCACCAACGTCGAGATACTTGTATCAATTTATCCAGATATTACAAGTTACGTAGAGTAAAGATCTGCCATTCTCTAAATGTAGTTTAGCCAACCTTGGAACGCTCATGAGTCCTTTTACACTTAATCTTACACCACGACAAGAGCCCCCCCCTTTTATACAATAGCAGCCCTCAGGGTGATCCCATCCATCTCTTAATCTCAGAAACACCATCCCTAAAAAGCAAATCCGCATACGCCTTGTGAAACCCAAACATCCACCCCGGCCTCAGAGGCTTATTCACAGATGGATTGCATGACATGGACTGACAGTGAACCTGCACCGTCTCCTTCCCCTCGTCATTCCTTGATCTTACAACGGCGAATCTATGAACGCCGCCGAACCAGAACTTGTCGCTGCCAAAGCCAAAGTCGACGTAGCTCTCGGTGCGGTCTGATCCATCCTTGGGTCGTTGTGTGGTGAGGTGCAAGTCCAAAGTCTGAAATACACCGAATAGCACGGTGTTTAGTGAGGGGAGTTTTGTATCGGAGAGGTCCTTTATTGACCAAATATCGGTTCTCGCTACAGGTGCAGCGTCTATCAAGAGTCAGCTCTGCCCAACCCATCAGGGTATACCACTCACTCGTGAAAGAGACGAGATTAAGGGCAAACGTCTGAAGCGTCCTCCTCTCAGGCCCTATAACGGCTCCCCCAAAGTATCCCTTAACAAACTTTGCCAGCAAAGCCTCGTCAGAAACACCATGGTGCTGAGAGGGGATGTCGAGGGCGATGAAGCGCGAGTCGGCCACATGTGCATGATTTCCAGCATTGACAATTTCGCTGACGGATCTCGACTTCTCAAAAGACTCGGGTATCGTCGCGAAACGCGTGATTTGCCCTCGATCAACCAATCTTACTCTTCTTTGAACCATGAAGCTGTATGTTCCGCCCACCGTCACCGCAGCAACCAAAGATGTTGCCAATATCTTTCCCGAAACGGTTCGCAGCGCCATGTTGAGAATTGGACAGAATATGATATCTACAACTACAGAAAGAGAAACAAGGAATTTCTCTATTTATTTAGAACCCTTTGACTCACTGAATAAGGATCTTTTGATATGTCATGGCTCACCTGAGCATTGGCATCCGGTTCTACCCGCAACGCCTAGACGACCTTGGGAATGGCCTCCACTTGAGCCCCAGAAATCTCGGGGGTAGAATTGCTCCGCGACAAAAGAGGCGCAAGCCACACGGCTTGTTTAACAATGAATCCTTCCGTTTAACGTGTCACGTGTAGCATCTTGTCTTGTTCTTAACCAACCGCTTCCCTTCCAGCTACCTCGTATATCTATCTATCCATACAGACCCGGTCAGTTGTCAAGAGACCCTCCACTTGACCATTCCTGTCAGATTAAGGTGTGTATATCATCGGTGGCTCTTTGCCCCCCTGGTGTTTTCCCTGTGCAACTCGCTTGTTGTGAACCACATACACCACCATCTGAATCGACGCAAACACTATACCCAGGGACACCATGATTATCATGGTTCGAAGACCGGTTTGGTAGCTAAATCATCTTGTCAGCTTACCCCTACAAGAAAGAAGAGGTCCTTACAATGGAGTGTCGCTCGCTTGGAAATATTGTGTGCCAACCATCAGCCCGCTAATTGCTGACATTACCCACATCCTGGACATTTCATCAGCTTTCAACTCCGTATTTGTCCGGCAATTAGGGACACCTACGCAATAGCAATACTTCTCTCGCCTGCCTCACGACAGTTCAGCTGGACCCAAGAGTTGTGCACGGGGTGATATCCAACGGCAAAGCTGTTGACAGCCGTCCATAGGCCCCATCTTGACCACTTGCCGACATGAGGATGAGCCTGTCGGGCCACGATCAAGGTGATGAGGTAGCAGATGTGAGCTGCAACCACGGCTCCACCTCGACGGTTTGTTCGATCGCTTAGGTAGGCAAAGCCGAAGACAACTGGGAGGGCTAGCGAGGCGCCGACAGCAGCGAGAGCATTTGCAGCGATACGGTCAAACCCAAGGGCCCTAATAGCATGTTAGCTCTTATTTCACTCACAATATGCAACTTAAGGAAGTATTGTAGTTGCTGAAGTGAAGAACTTACATGATGATGGACGGTGTATAAGTAGTCAAAGGCGACCATGTTGAAAAGACGGCAAAGGTTGACACATAGTGCGGCCAACGACGATAATGCGTCACCGTCTTCCAAACCAACTTCCAATCGATAGCCAATCCTTGAACCCCGGGACGTTTACCTACACTGTCATCCTTCTCGAGTCTCCGTTGAAGCGTCTCTTGTTCGGCTTGAGAGAACCTCACGAGGCCAGGTCCGACCAAGGGTCGAGGGACATCAGGGCTACCAGGTAGAAAGCCGAGCAAAATGAAAGAGACAACCACTGTAAAGAGACCTTCGACTTTTGTCTAGTTAGCATGGTCAGTATGGAGGGAGAAGAGAGCCAACCCACGTAAAAAGAGCCACTGCCATCCCCGGATGCCACGAGCATTATCCAGTTTCAGAATACCAGAAGCCAAAATGGGACTGATAGCATTACCACCAAACATTCCAAAGAAGAGCACCGACACTCTCTTGGCAAGCTCACGCTTAGTATACCAAGTCGACAAGGTATAAACAGCACCAGGAATGTACCCAGCCTCAGCCAAGCCCAACATCAAACGCGCAACCAAGAATCCAGCTCTGTTCTTAACAAAGACTTGCATGGTAGCCACTAGACCAAAGATGAAGACCTGGGCTGAAATCCACTTGCGCGGGCCGAGCTTTTTGAGTTGATGTCAGAATAGAATGCTTGCGAGGTGATCATAGTGGGTTCTTACTCGCTGAAGTGCCATGTTGCAGGGAATCTCCAAGATGACGATTCCCATAAACATAAGTTGGTTTCCCAGGTTGATGGTATCTTGTTTAACCTTGATGTCTGCGGCAAAGCCTCCGGTGAGGGCGCTCGCAAGGTTCATACGGTCCAGTTGAAAGACTAGTAGACCTAGAACGAGAAGAAGTAGAACTGAAGAGTCCACTCTGTGTCCAAGTTAGCATTGCTCAATTTGTCTGCTGGAAACACCCACTTTCTCCTCGCCTTGGCCTCGACAAGAGGATCCCATTCTATCTCGGTCTGTGAGACGGAACGAGATGGCTCAATTGTTGTATCATCGCCTGTTCCACCTTGAAATGTCTTTTCATGTCTTGTTTCGTCGATGTCGTGGTGATTCGCGGCCGAAGGGGCAAGGACAGAGGCCGTCATCTTGTCGGTTCTCTAAAGTATGATATTACCCGCAATCAGATATATCATATGCACAAGAAGGAATATCAAACCCCAGAGATAGACGTGTCGTCGTTTTTGAGTCGCAGAGGTCGTCCTCTCTAGTACCATGTCGGGACATTTCTAGCTCCACCACGCCAAGGATCACACAATCCGCACTTGAGATGCCATCAACCCGTCTGGAACTGGGGAGGGTTACAATGTCCGAACCCCTCAACATCGCCCATTGGCCAATCCCAAGATCGTCGGGGTCATGAAAGGACCAGAAAGCTTGGTTGAATCTTGCCCAAGACTCTCCAAGACCTCGGCCCATGTCCTCCTCAGATCATAGCACACGGGAAACTAATAACAAACTTCCAGAACGAGTAATAGCATGTGGACCTCTCTGCAATTGATTCCAAAGACCTATGGCGCTAACAATGACGTGCTCGCAGATAACCCATTCACAACGCTTGAACGTGAAACAAACTCGAACCATGCCCACACACATTAGCGTATCCGGATTCTTGGGCCGGGGTGAAGTTCATCTTCCTCGGATGTACCTTTTTTCGACCGCCCAATTACATTTAAGTAGACAACGCACTACGGTCTTGATTTCTGTGTGTTCAGATTCGTTCATCATCAATTTAGCATCACGTCACAATGGCTGTGAAGCGCGTGGCTGTTATCGGGGCTGGTCCTGCTGGTGCCATCACGATAGATGCATTGGCTCAAGAAAAGGTGTTTGATCTTATTCGAGTCTTTGAGAGACGTGAAGGTCCAGGAGGATGTTGGTAAGTAACTCTCCTCTCCCTCCTTCCAACAATACTCACACGACATCCAGGATTGGGGACTCAGGCAGACCCTCAACAGTTTCAGACTTCAAAAGTCTAGCTGAGAGGACAGCAGACACACCTCTGCAAATCCCAGAGCATCTACCAACCTACACTCCCAAGTCGAGCCAGCCGAGGTTCACAGAATCTTCAGTCTATCCCTACCTAGAAACCAACATTGACCATCTCCCCATGCAATTCAACCAAGAACCCATCCCAGCCGAGACAAGCGAGCGTTCCGTCGGGATATACGGTCCCGAGACGCCGTTCCGCCACTGGGATGTTGTGAGACGTTACATCAAAGGTCTGGTTGAACGCAAAGGATATGAAGACCTTGTCTCATACAACACCACCGTCGAGCGTGTGAAAAAGATTGGATCTGAGTGGAAGGTGATACTGCGGAGAGAAGGCAACGAGCGTGGCTATTGGTGGGTTGAGTGGTTTGATGCAGTCGTCGTTGCTAGTGGACACTACTCTGTCCCGTATATCCCAGCCATCGAGGGTCTCGATGAGCTCGAAAAGGCACGCCCGGGAAGTGTGATTCACAGCAAACACTTCCGTGGCAGAGAATTGTACAAGGGAAAGGTACGTGACCCCTTCCAAACAGTCCCAAGTCCTTAAACTAACCCATCAAAGCGAGTCGTTGTTGTGGGAGCATCAGTATCTGCTGCTGATATTGCTTTTGACTTGGCCGACGTGGCTCAACACCCTGTCCACGCCATAACGGTCGGGCATACATTCAATGGCTACTTTGGAGGTGAAGCCTTCAACCATCCTCACATCCAAAACCACCCCTCGATCACGCGCGTCCAAGGCCGAGTCGTTCACTTAGCAGATGGAAGCTCGATCCAAGATGTTGATCACATAATCTTTGGAACAGGCTACAGCTGGACTCTCCCATTCCTACCAGCCGTCCCCGTTCGAAACAACCGAGTCCCAGGCTTATATCAACACATCGTATGGCACGATGATCCAACGTTGCTCTTCGTCGGAGCGGTACAAGCAGGATTGACATTCAAGGTATTTGAATGGCAAGCCGTCTACGCTGCCAGATTGCTAGCCGGCCGAGGTACTCTACCAGCTGCCGAGGAGAGACTGCGGTGGGAAGAAGAGAGGATCAAGCAGCGAGGGGATGGTGCCAAGTTTGCTCTCATCTTTCCCGACTTTGAAGACTATTTCGAAAAGATCAGGGAATTGGCAGGTGAAGGGGCTGAGGATGTTGGGAGGAAGTTGCCCAAATTCAAGAGGGAGTGGTTCCGTGCGTTCCTGGAAGGACATGAGTTGAGAAAGAACATGTGGAAAAGGTTGAATGAGGCAGCGAGAAACGGACATGGAGAAGCGTCAGATGTTGGAGCAAAGTCGCGTCTATAACTACATTACAAAGACATCCATCGCAAATATTCCACCTATTATTAATCCAAGAATCAACCACGAAGAGAATGTGCTATAAGTCACAAAGAAAACAAAGGCTATTTTACATCGAAGCATGCCTCAAGTGCTTCCCCCCAACGTATCCCTCAGCCGTATCAACGAAAAGCTTCCTCCCCTTAACAAACGACACTATAAAGGAGAAAAGCTTCCAGTTCCCAATTTGCCCCGTGGCGTGCTTCTTTCCGAGAGAGATGAAGATCATTGTCTTATTCGCAGGCACGTACGGCTTCACCGAGCCTTGTTCGGTCAAAATCGCGTCCAGTGCTGCCGCCATGTGAATGATTTGGTTGTCGGTAATCGTGAGTTGCTTCGGATCGATGTTGCCAATATCTCCAATCCCCCAAATGTTTTTCGTGCCAACGACTCGCATCTTTTCATCCAGCTTAATATTCCCGCCCGAGTCCAAGAACTCGTCAGGAATAAACCCAGTGTTGAGTTTGATCCCATACAGGGGGAGATACAAGTCCGCTTTGAGGGTGCTCCCATTCGATAGCGTGAGCTCCGTCTGTTTACCATCTTGACCGCCCCTTGCCTCGGTCACACGAGCTTTGTATATGAGCTTCACTTCAAGGCTCTTGAGGTCCTTATCCACTGACACTCGAACAGAAGGAAGGGTCCCTTCCAACGGTTGGTCACCACTTATCACGAGAGTGATATCCTTGGACCGTCCGTATCTCGCTGCCAACTCCCCTGCGACCTCGATACCTGTAGCTCCAGCACCGGCAATGACGATAGATTTGGCCTCGCCAACTCTCTTCTTCAAGTCCTTCCATGCTGATAGGGTATCTTTGTGGCTACCGATGGGCTTGAGTGGCAAGTTACTGGCCAATCGAGAGCCAGTTGCAATGACAAGTTGATCATAGACAATATCGCGCCGAATGCCTTCTTCCGAAGAAACCTGTACAGAGTTCGCCACAGCGTCGATCCGGTCCGCTTTGCTGAGAACAAACTCGAAGCTCTCAGAAGGGTACTGGTCAAAAGCAGGCTTGATGGGTAGGAAAAGTTGGTCATCCGGGATGGCGTCTGGTATGATCCCACGTGTAGCCGCAATATTCCAAAAGAAGTGACTGTTTGGAGATACGAGTATAACCTTGAGGCCAGGGACTTTGGGAACCGTGTACTTGAGGAGTTTGTGAGCCAAGGGGAGACCAGCCCAGCCAGCTCCGAGAATGACGACTGTCTTGGTCATATCTGGTGATTTCGAGTTGGCTGAGATGTGTTAATTATCAGTAAATAGAAAAGAATAAGCAAACAATCACCAATTCCGTGCTGTCAGTGGCCAGTCGAGATGAAGCATTTATACCAGACTCGCCATCGGACAAGAGGTTCGGCGATGGCTATCACACTATACAAGAAATTGCACCAAATCCCCGCAAAATCCACTCTAAGGGCAGTAACTCCTGTTAGTGCAGCCGAGACCACCGGTCGCAGGGATCAAGACCGAACGCCGTGTCCGAGAGCGACGACCGACGACTCTCTCCTCTCCCTTGACACCACATTCCATTCTCTCTACTCACAAGAAAAATCACGGACTTCATTTCCGGGCAAACTTACCCCTTCAATCCCATCTCCGTCCTTTTTATCCCAAAACCACAACCCTCGCTTCAGAACCGCCAGTCGGAGCTTGTAAGCGCCGATGACCGATCAATGTCATCCTCAGACAAACAACCTTCGGCCTCAGACGCAGATCTCAAGATATGGAGCTGCGTCATCTGTCGTCGTCGCAAAGTTCGTTGCGATAGAAGAGATCCATGCTCAAACTGCGTCAAGAGTAACATTGAGTGCCATTTCCCAGTGACTGGTCGCATCCCTCGACGCAATCAGAATCCGGGTGCCTACAAGTCTCCAGCACAAAGGCAGTCGGAACTTCTCAGTCGTCTTAGACGACTCGAGTCTGTTGTTACCGAGCTTGCGGCTCAAGTTGAAGATGGTTCTCAGGATCCCAGAGCTGCGACAGCTCCAAGACCTTCTGGGTCAATCAGCATCTCGAGCTCAGAGACAGGTCCAACACCGAGGGAATCCGAGGATCCTTCTGTGACCGAGTCTTCATTAACAGTCTCACCCACTGGCCAACAAGCTGGCAGTGAATATGATGAAGAGTTTGGACGTCTAGTTGTTGACAAGGATGGCGGCCTCCACGTCGGAAATCGCTTCTGGACCGTATTCTGTGGCGAGGTAAGCCATTCACTCAAATCATCTCAACAACAACTGACAAACTCCAGGTGGACAACATCCTACAAGCAGTCCACGATGTTGCCGAATACTCCGGATCATCTAGCGACTCAATCATGCCAGAACCCGGCCTAGAATCTGGTCCATCTCCTCTCAGCCATCTGGGCTTCGTGTTTGGCAACCCCGACTTTGCCAAAGCCCTTGACGGCCTCAACCCTATGCCCTCTCAAATGCTATTCATCTGGCAAGCATACGTTGAGAATGTGGACCCCTTCATCAAGGTCCTTCATGTTCCGACTATCGAAAAAGTCGTCCGTGAATTGAGAGGCAACTTTAGTTCCTACGGCGCCAAAATGGAGGCGTTGCTATTCGCAATCTCGCTCGCGGCGATTACTTCCATGAACGAAGAAGCAGTGTCGTTCAACTTCAACACGCCCAGATCCCAGCTCATTCAGCGGTATCAGTTTGGTACCGAACAGGCTCTCGCACGTGCAGATTTTCTCATCACCAAAGACATTATCGTCCTTCAGGCTCTCGTCATTTACCTCTCCCTGCTTCCTCATCTTGGATCCAAGGAAAAGGTATGGCCAATGATGGGCCTGGTTCTGAGGCTTGCAAAGTCAGTTGGACTTCACCGTGACGATGATGAACATGCAAGAAGCCAATTCGAAAGGGAAACCAGGCGCCGTCTTTGGTGGCAGATCTGTTTCGTGGATTCCCAGAGTCGACGGGTCGAGGCACCTGAGCTCTCCATCACACCGTCATCCTTTGACACCAGCATACCCTCAAACTTAGACGACATGGACCTGTTAGACGATGTGTCATCTCACTTGCCACCATCCCATGAGAAGCCAACAGCTACAACATTATGTCTCATCCGCTGCGAGCTATGGCGACTGACGCAGTCGTTACGCGACGACGCAACCAAGAGCCCAGAGTCACAGCTTGAGCTTCTCAATCTAACCAAGACAAAGATTGAAACCAAATATCTCGGTCATCTTCAACTAGACAAGCCCTGGGACAGTTTCATCAGGACCATGGCAACGCTCTTCTTCTCCAAGGTCGTCGAGCTCCTCATCTGCCGGCAACCCAGTTCACAACACTCAGTTGCTACAACCCTGGAACCGGTCATGAATACCATCAAGTCGGTTCACGCCCTCAAGTCAAATCCTTCCTGGTCCAAGTGGCGCTGGCAGCTCCAAGGCCAGGTTCCATGGCGTGCAATGGGAGTCTTTCTCCGTCAAGCGTGCCGCCAGCCGTGGACACCTTCTTTAGAGGAAACATGGCAAGCCACTCAAGGACTTATCACATCTACTCCGGAGAGCATGAAATCGGGACCAATGTGGAAATCCCTTATGAGCTTATCTGCAGGGGCACAATCACACCGAGAAGGGGAATTGGGGCGTCAAGAGGCTGAGGCACAGCCAGACAGTCGGGCCGGCGATCCCACGAGTTTCAATGCAGAGGTTGCTTCGATTGCTGATCCTATCACACTCAGCGCATCAAATTTCCAATCTTCATTGCATATATCTCACCCAGACCCTGGCAATCCATTGATGCATCAACAAGGTATTGAGTTCCATGCAACGTCTGACAATCCTCCATTTTGGAGCCCAGCAGGAGACATGACAAACTTAGGACAAGTTCAACCTCCTGGAGATATTTCGATACTCGATGATACATCTCTGATGGACTGGGAGGCTTTGGTAGATGTGGATGGATCATGGGCGACATGGGAACTTTTCTGAATCGGTCTCGGGTAGATAGCCATCCGCCATGGACAAACAACTCGCCGACTCGAACCTATTACCCCGACTTTGGGCTATGTTATACATGATTATAGTACACGTTTATTTGGGTTGGAGGAATCGAGGCGGAAATGCCTTTATATAGCCTGGCGGAGTTCCGCCCAATTGTCAGCTTTGGCCTCAAATACAGTGGGATATGATACTCCAATGGGTATGCAAAAGTTCCAACACCAACCAGATTACCCGTACCCAAATAGTTTATAAAGAATGATCAAATGCAAGAGCAAATTCACCTCAAATGTTTAGTTAGTGATAACCTATACACTAGCTTGCTAGTTGACTCTCGTGGTAACCCCTTATACATACCGATCTCTACAAAAGTGATAATGACATTCCACTCATCATACACACAAGTCTTTCCTCCAGCACCACCCCTCACCGAAAAGAATGTCCCCTCACAACGGGGAAAGGTATTTGTTGTGACGGGTGGCAACTCAGGTATAGGGTTTGAGCTCTGCAAGATACTCTACACCACAGGGGCGACAATCTACATGACCTCCCGATCAGAAGTAAGCTACATATATACCCACCACACGCCCCAAGCTAACATATGCCTATAGGAACGCGCAATGAAAGCAATCAAGCAAATTACAGCAAGCGAACCACCCCCTGCCAACCCCGGAGTCCTCAATTTCCTCCACCTGGACCTCAACGACCTCCGCTCGGTCCGGGTCTCGGCGGCCAAGTTGGCCAGCCAAGAGGCCAAGCTCGACGTCCTCTGGAACAACGCCGGAACGGGCGCATACCTTGTCTCGACAGGAGCCAAGACTGTCCAAGGTCTTGAGCCCATGGTGGGCATGCATTGCGTGGCCACGCTTCTCTTCACCACCCTCCTCTTGCCGCAACTTCGCGCCGCCGTGGCGGCGTCTGGGGCTGCGAGGGTTGTTTGGACGTCTAGTATTGCTGCGGATCAAGAGACACCGCCTAATGGTATCAACTTTGATACCCTTTTAACAGGTACACCAGATCGCGTGCTCAACTACTCCGTCTCCAAAGTCGGCAGCTGGATGCTCAGCCGTGAATTAGCCCGCCGATATGGCAGCGAGGGCATCATCAGCATAATCCAGAACCCAGGAAACGTCAAGGGCGGTTCGTACGAGGGCACCCCAGCATTTACCATGTTCCTCCTCAACCTGTTCCTTCTCAAACCTACCAAGTTCGGAGCGTACACGGAGCTCTACGCCGGGCTATCCCCCGACATCTCGTCCGGCGACAACGGAGCCTACATTATCCCGTGGGGGCGGATCCGGCCGGACGCCGAGTGTCCACGTAGAGATCTTGTTCACGCCATGTTGACCGAAGAAGACGGAGGGCTGGGATACTGCAAAAAGCTGTGGGACTGGTGTGAGGAGCAGTGGGCAGGCATATAGCGAGCTCAGGTGAGGCGACTGCCGAGACGGTGGCTCGAGAATATATATCGTGGTTGGTGATTATTAGTTCATGATTGTATGGAGTTTTGTAGCATGAGACTTGAGGGCAGGGTACAAGGGTATGAATCCCGACAACTTCGGTTTTGGAACCATGGATCGCCCGTTACTAGGATCGAATTCCATTCAACGTGGTTCGCATACATGACTCGAAGCGGGTGATTATTCCTTTGTGAGAAGGTTACGGAGTTTAGGCACAAACAACCATGTAACATGATTCACCTGCTGTTGGTTCCGAGTTTGACATCGTATCAAAACATGGGAAACGCGCGTACAAATGCCGTGACAAGACCGTACATCCGGGCGAAAACGCAGGGTGACGTGACCCTGACATTTATAGAATGCTTACAGAGAGGAACCTCGGGGGCAGAGAGGAACCAACACGGGAATAGATCTGCCCAGCCAAGCAAAAGCCAAGATGTCGAAATCAAGGCAGTGGAGTTTCTTGGAGACTCGGCGTTGCTTCGTTGCTCCAGTTTAACTAAGCGCGGACAGCGCCCTGACCTTGTCGGAGGTTTTACCGGAGAGGAAGATGGAGGAGGGAGTTGATGGATCAACAACCAGGGTAATGTACTTAAATCGGATATTCACTTAACCGAGTTGGTGATCCACATTTCACTTTTTGGTTCCATGGTGCGCCAAAGAGACGACTCGACATGAGACAAGGGTCGCTTGGTTTCAAAAGATGCCGGAATCAACCTGGGGGAGGGAAATCGAATGTCGGGCGCCATCATCAGGCTTTGGAGATTATCTGAGACGTTGAAAAGCAGGCGATCGACAAGGAAAGGATCCATCTTTATGGTTAAAACTGCTACTCTTGAAATCATCATTCAATCATGATACTAAACTCCACCAATTAATTAATCACCGTCTCGAGACGGGGAAGATCACACCTTCGAAACGAAAAAAAGCCGAGGAATAACGGAGAGGGGTTGGTTGCATTACAGACACCAGGTTCAACTTCTTTTCAGCTGCATTGCCCATTTTGATCTTTGAACGTACAGTAGTCTCATGACTGTGGCTTACACTATTGACCCAGCTGGACTCGGTTCGCGACCGGGACTATCGAACGCCGACTTTTTCTATACGTGATTTTTCTCTTCTTCTTTTCTACTGCAGTGATCGTTTATCTTGTCATGAACCGTACAGTGTAAAGAGCCTGGAATTGTCTCGTCTTCAATAGCCCTTTATAGCATGTCTCCTCCTCTTTATCCACCCACGGTCTAAGACATTCGGGCCATCAACACGGTTGGCTTCCGCCTTGTGTTCAGCCATGTGGGGTTGTTGCGAGATGAATTTCCAAAAACTCGGGTATTCCGCATGTGTGGTGGCAGAAACAACAAAAGACGGGAGAGGCAGAGACAAGAAATGATTCAAATGGAAACATCAAAAGAAAAAAGAACGTCTGATAATAACGTTCGTCATGAACCTTCAAAACAAGCCTTTTTGCTCTGACTCTTGGCAAACCCATCCCATCATCCCCCACGACCCTTGACCCTTCCCCCCTCAAT
>NHTE02000027.1:832352-917313 GCA_002168265.2 Fusarium euwallaceae
ACTGACAGGTGCAACTCTCGTTCTTTCTTGTACGACATAATACCACCCGCCACATTCGCTCTTTAACAAAAATCTCCGGGTCGTTCGCTATAACCCCTCCCAACTTCAATACATAATGGCCGTCGAACAGCAGAAGCCTCAGGTAGAGTCTCGTCCGCCTTCTAGACTAAAGGTCGCCCTGGTGGTCCTTTTCCACTCTTCGTGCGCTATCTGGAGTACCATCCTCTCCAAGTCGGCTCTCAACGGTGTTGAGGCCCCCGTTACACTGCTCGCTCTGCAGACAACCATCCAAGTTCTGCTTCTCACAGTCATTGGAAGCTTTACAGGATGGGTTAAGCTGTATCGCCCAACTTCGGTACGAAATGAATCATTCCTATTGTAAAATCGTATTGTACTCATCATCTATAGGCCTGGGTGGCTCTCCTCCCCCTCACGGTCGCTCGTCTCGTTGGAATCCTCGCAAAGACCTACTGCCTCGCCTCGGTCAACGCCTCCGTTTACCAGATCGCCCGTGGTCTCCTCCTCCCATTCACCCTCTTCCTCTCGCTTCTGGTCCTCCGACCCCGCCCCTACTACCCGCCTCTGTCGCTGGTCGGCTGCGCCATGGTCATGGCCGGCTTCGGCACTGGTATGATGGCCGACTACAGCCAGATGCTCACCTCGGGCAAGGGTGTCCTCCTCGGAGTCGGTTCCAGCTTCACCACCGCCGTCGAATCCGTTGTTGTCAAGAAATTCCTCGGCAAGAGCCAGGAGGGCATGTGGCAGATGGTCTGGATGTCCAACTGCATGGCCGTCCTCTTCTACATCCCTCTTCTGCCTCTCTCTGGTGAGCTCTCCACCATGAGCTCCCTCTTCTCCGCCGAGACGGTCGACATTGGCCGCCAATTCCTCAGTTCAGCCTGCTTGACCGGTGTTTCCGCCTTCCTCCTCACCATCGCAACCTTTATGCAGATCGAGGTCACCAGCCCGACGACTCACATGATTGTTACCGCCGCCCGAGGTGTTGCTCAGAGCTCACTCGCCGTCATGCTCCTCGGCGAGCTCCTTACCGCCGACCGCGCCGGAAGCATGGCCCTCATCCTGAGCGGCAGCGCCCTCTACGGATGGGCCCGCGACCGATACCAGCAAGCCAAGAAGCCGGCAGCCGGGAGCTACCAGCTTCTACCCAACGAGGAGGCGCAGACAGGGATGGACAGCAAGGAAACCAAAGAAATCAAAAACTAAACTATAAAGATACCAAAGAATATTTCTTTTCATGTCATTTTCGTTTCTTATATGGTTCGGTATAGGGCGGTTCATGAGACAGGTGTTTTGGATGACAAGACACGGCTTACATTTCCTTTATTCTTATCTATAGACGTAGATATCTCATCATACAATTGAGCGTCTTTGTTCGATACTTTCAAACATAACTCCCTCTGTTTACCATCGTAACCCATATGTCAATGACGATATGCCCTTTGTTTACCTCTCTCTTATCGATCGCCAAGACAAGACCTTGGAATGAACGCTTGGGCATTCACTCCACCAGCCCCTCGTCTCCACTGCCTGGCCTGGGCTCTCTTCAATTGCACCATCGCACCCCCGCACTGTACACGACGCAAAGATAACAGCCTCGTCATGGAATGCGGGCATTCGACGCCTCCTCCGTCGCCCGAGAGACATTGTGTCAGTCAGACACGCACACTTACGCACACCCAAGACATCAGCGCTATTATTGGAGGAGGCGTTGCGTACGTACGACCCCAAAAATATCAACAGTAAAAAGTGTATTAAGCTCCTGGTCATACGTGTGATTAAGAAATGTGATCAAAACATAATCCGCTCATCCAGACACCCCATCCATCATTGAATTGACAATGCCCAGTCAGTAATAGTTAATTGTACAAAACGAAATCCCTTCATAGGTCTCTTCATAGCTAAATGTCCTTTCGTAGATAATGGATATCACTTTACTTGTCCTGCTTTTGGGCCTCGGCGTACGCCTTGACCTTTGACTCGCCCAGCTCCATCCACTCGTTACAGTTCTTCTGGTTATCCGCCATGAGCTTCTTGTTCAGGTCCCGGACCCTTTGTCTTCGCTTGATGAAGCCATCCTTGTCAGCGATGACACGCTCGATCGTGTCCATCTCTCCCTCGCCGGGTCGGGCGACCCATGTAACCTCCTTGGGGAGATAAGTGTAGGCGTTGAGGAGCTCTTCGTTAGCGACAATGGGCGCTCCGGCAATTAGGGAAGCGGGGATGGTAGACGACGCCTTGCGGTCGTAGTAGGTATCGGAGGCGAAACCAGGAATGATGGAGAAGGAGCGCGAAAGCAGAGCGTAAAAGTCGGGGTAAGACAGGCCAGAGTCGAAGAAGATGTTGTTCTTAACATGCTCAGGAACCTCGGGCTGAGTGCCGTGTCCTATCACGTGGAGCACCACCTCCTCAGGCTCGTGGTTATCGGTGGTTTCGTTGGCCTTGCGGATGACGGATCCGAGGTGGTTGAAGATGCCGTTATAGTCGCGACGACCAGAAGAGTAGTCGCCCTGCATAGCGAGAGAGATGGCATCGTTGGGGTTGGCCTCGGGGACTTGGACGGGGTATACGGGAGGGATGACTCGGGTGGTGAGGTTGGCAACCGAGTGCCACTTGGGGACCGTCTCCTTGACGAGGAAGTCGAGGGTGTGCTGGCTCAGGCCGACAAAGTCAACCAGGCCACGCTCGGCCCAGCCGCGAACAGTCGAGACATACTTGCCCTGAGCCCAGCGGTCGGCGTGGTGGATGGTGCAGAAGAGGAATGTCTCTCCGTGGTTGAGAAGATCGACGACAGGGTCGGTACCACGGTCCAGGTCAAACTCGCAAGTTGTCGAGACGAGGATGTGAGGTCGGGGATCAGAGGTCATGGCGCCGGCAAACTTGTCGAATTTGTTGATGGTGACATTGGCAGCGAGGGTAAAGTTATCCATGATCTCGCGCATGTTGAAGCGCTGGTTGGCAAAGTAGGCATCGAGCTGCGAGTTCTCGTAGTTACCAAACGCGTGAAGCATGGCGGCCGCGACCTCATCGTGAGTACCCGAGGACTCGACGAGAGCGATGCGCAGAGGCTCATTGGCCTTTCGGCCCTTGTAGGTGCCCTTGCTGTTGTTGCCCTTGTCGCTGTTACCGCTAGATCCCTTCCACGACGAGAGAACACCATCATCGGTGGTGAAGGGGATGCGCCAACTCTTGGGCGGGCTGGGAATGGATGACCAGGCATCATCTCTGAAGCTGACGAAGAAGATGACAACTGCGAGCAGAATCGCAAGCCATAGTAGCGAGTAAAATCGCCGAGGAAGAGCGACGGCAGACATTTTCGGATGCTGCTGTGATGGAAAAGTGATGGTTTCAAAAGAGTGGACGATGATGTAGAAAACAGTCGAGCATCACGACCCCGACAGCGTAAGTTTGGCGAGAGACCCAAGTTTTTGGCAGAATTTCTTTGAGACAGTGCCAGAGGGGAAAGGGAAAGGGGTTAAAGTGAGTGACCAGTGCCACCTACCCAAAACTTAGGGGGGCAGTGTCAGCGCTTAACTACATACAGTACTGTCAGAGCCTACCCGCTTCTGATAGGAGGGGATGCGAAGTTCAACGCCTGCGAGTCCATTTTTTTCACTCTCTTCAGCAAAGGCGGCCGCGGCGTAGGCAACCATCCATCCTACCAGAATCCTTCCTTCCATCGGTTTCCCCGGCATATGCAATACGAGGGGCGGGCGGCGGCGATAAGTGTTTTTTTTTTTCTCTCTCTCCTTGGATGAGCTATCACTGATAAAAGTCTAGCGGTGTCAATCTATCTCCGACTTGCCGATTCACTCCCCACGCCCCCCTGAACTAGAGGCTAGAACTAAAGATCAAACATTGGAAATAAGCCAATATTTAAGCCTATGTACTTGACGCGATTTGAATGGGAAAAGGGTAATGGATCGTTGCGTGGGTTGCAGTCGACTGGGCGAGAGTGGATTAATAGGTCCTCCACCTCAATCTCTCAGCCAAGGAAAAGGCCCTTGCAGCCACCTCCTTTAACCCATAACCGCCATTTTCTCCACGTGATAATTCACTTGGCATTGGTCGCGGGCGCATGGAGACATTTGTTTCAGCCAGGGGGGGCGGTAGTGGCAGCGGACGACGATCACTTTTCTGTCGCAAACCAACGGGGGCAGGCCTCGGTGAGTTTTAGAGATGGAGCCAAGATCAACAACGTGTCCGGAAAAGGAGATGGTGATGTTCCCGCATATCTTGCCAAAAAGTGAAACCGGACCGGGGGGGAGGCGGTCAATCCGCAACTGTTAGAGTGTCGACGTCACATGTCTCTGTTTCCATGTCGAGAGACAATGAGGTGATGGAATGCTCTTTATCAGCTGCCCATTGTGTATCAGGACAATCAGGAGGGAAGTAACAAGGTGAAAGTGGTAAACAATGCATTGATAATAATGTCTTTTTTATCATTATCTGTCTGTTTGTCTGTCTGTCTCTGTTGTACAGCTCAACTCTGGTCTATGGCGATGCTTTCTGCTCATCTCTACCTGACCGTGTGAAAGAACAAAGAAAATAAAAAGGAGGGTAAAAAAAAAAGAGAAAAATCTAGAGGCTGTAAACGATTAAAACAATGAGTTGACTCCGTTTGGTTTGCTCCCCATTTCCCCATTGCCAAGACCGCTGGAATGCCCCCAATCCAGAAAAATGTGGTGGTTGTAGTTGTAACAAGAAATAACCCCAGCCAGCTCGGGACCAACATGCAATTCTTTTTTTACACACAACCGATGAACCAGCTTGTCAGATTACAAGGTGGTACATAGCATAGAACCAAGCATTTTCAGTCAAATCATGTTGTCGGTTGGTTCAACTCTTGCTCGAAAAACATGCGCGCCACATCAAACGCCGAGTGGATGCTCTTAGTGATTTTTGTGCATTTGCAGTCGCGCGTCCACGTGTTGTGGAAGTTGAGGTTCTTGCCCAGCTTGCTGTCCATCAGCACATGAGGCACTCCGATGACGGTCGACAGGATGTGGCCGTGTAGACGGTCTGTGATGACGAAGCGAGCCGATCCGAGGAGGTCGAAGCCGGCCATTGACTTGGCCCACGCTCGTTGGTTCTTGCCACGTTCTCGGTTGTCCTTGTTGTCGATGTCGGGCGTCTCGGTGAACTTCCAGTCCACCTTGCGGTACGTCACGTTGCCCACAGCGCCGCCCAGGTCGATGCGGCCTTCACCAAAGGGGATCATGGCTGAGTCGCCAGCAGAGATCTCGGCGTCCTTTCGTGCAAGAATGAGGATGTCGTGGCTGGGAAAACAGAGTTAGCGGCTGCAGTAGAAAAACACCACCACGAGGATCTGCAAGGAACTCACGTCTTGGGCGTGTTGACTCGGAAGTCAGATCGGTTCCCCCACATAAAGGCGATATCCGGAATGAGATCGTTGTCGATGCCATCGGTCTGGCCAAAGTTGTCGAGGAGCCAATCGTAGCTGGGCTTGTCACGGGCGGCAAGCTGAAGGTCGTGATGCTTCTTGAAGGCGATGTGGGTGAGATTGATACGCTCGGGGTTGTTCATAAAGATACTCTGGGGAAAGGCACGAATGGAGACGTTGGTAAAGGTCGAAATCATCTTCATGCGCGACGGTTGGTCCTCCCAATAGTAATCGTTAAAGTTACCACCGCCAGCCATGATGATGGCCGAGTGCGGGCGGTGCTCCTCGAGTCCCTTGCGGAACTTTTCCATGTTGCATCCCTGGTGCATGAAGCTGTAGCACCAATTGTCAGTATCTCGTCTCCCCTCCTCCGTGTATCGACGGCAGTGTAGCACAGCAAGGGGTCTTACCGGCAAGCTTCCATGGTCTCAATGCCGAGAATGCTGAGCAGGATTTGTTGGGCGGACCAAATGGCGGCATCTCCCTTGTTCTCGGTCTCGAGGTATCCCCAGATGTTTGCATAGCGAATACCCTTGAATCGCTTCTGGTAGGTCTGGATGATTCGCTGCTGAAGGTCGTTGACAAGGTCCTCGCAGCCGGCGGTTGGCGGCCTGGTCAGGTCGTACGAAATGTCCCTGTTAGGGTCGACCTCCTCTTCTTCTTCCTCCTCAATGGGCGTAGGGGTTGGTGTCGCCGAAGCCTCGGTGGTGCTCCCTCCTTTGGACCATAGCGAATCTGTGCTCGGTAGACTGGCCCTGAAGCTGTCGGGCGCCTGGTAAGACAGCAGCAGGACGAAGACAAACAGGACTGCAACCACGGCTAGCGCGATGCGTCCGAACCGGTTCATTACGGGCAACATGATGAAAAAAGAGAGTGAACACCCGGAAAACGTCACGGTATCAAGAGAAGAGTCGTAGCACTGAAGGAGAGAACATTCCCTCTTTTTCACTTTCAACTCAGAAGGAGGGACCAGCGAGAGCACCCAAATAAAAGAATGTGCCGTCTGGTCGATTCTAACCATGGAAGAGCGCCACGCGCGCCCAGCCAGCCCACACACCCACTGATCCATGAATGGACCCCTGGCTACTCTACTCTATCCCTTCCCCTCCAAGCCATGTCTCCATGACGGATTTCCTCTTCTTGGCAGGGATCGTTGTAGCCCCCTTTTCAACCGGTATACATACACCCCAGTGGAGAAGCCCCGGTATTCGCATCACTCAAGATGCACTTAGCGCCAACTTACGCGGCACGGAAAGAGGACACAGGTCACTTCCTTCTGCGGCTTTGGTGCAAACTGGGATAGACCCTCCCTCTGTCACTGCCAAGCGCGGCCCCCCTTTTCTATATCCGAATTTCTACTATCCCTCGTCCTCCACTTTGGCATCCCACGCACGCGCTTTTGGCCTTGGAAGCCATCTTTTTTTTCCTTCTTGTCTGGAGACCATCATCTGGTTCACCATCTCGTTCCCGTCCTTGCTCCCGTTGAACGACCGATCGTTGTTCGTCCGCTCGTTTCTGTCGACCGATTCGCCGCCCTGCCGAACCCCCCCGTCTGCCAATCCATCATGGCTGACAACAAGAAGAACGACGATTTCGTCGCTAATATGCCAGATAACGGTATTGGTGATGGTGACAAGGAGAATGATTCTCTCGTCGGTCGCGGCGCCGGTACCGATGCCATCCCGCCGCCTCCTGCGGGCTTCTTGGCCAAGATCGAGAACAGCGGGCCATTCTCTATCATGGCCTACTGTGTTTCATCCATCAGCATGACCGTGGTGAACAAGTATGTCGTATCGGGTACATCGTGGAATCTCACCTTCTTCTATCTCGCCATCCAGGTCAGTCCATCTCCATCGATTGCATCGCGCGCAATCCTAACTCATCTCTCTAGTCCATCGTCTGCATCATCACCATCACAGCATGCAAGTACTTCGGTCTTATCAAGTCTCTCGCTCCCCTCGACCCCGAACGAATCAAGAAGTGTACGTCGCCTTTCCCTCAGATGCACAAAGATGTGGCTTGCTAACGTGCGTCATGCATAGGGTACCCCATCTCGCTCGTTCTCGTTGGCATGATCTACACTAGCACCAGGGCCCTGCAGTACCTCTCGGTGCCCGTGTACACCATCTTCAAGAACTTGACCATCATCGCCATCGCTTATGGAGAGGTCCTTTGGTTCGGTGGTGCCGTCAGCCCCACCGCCCTTTCCGCCTTCGGTCTCATGGTCCTGAGCTCCATCGTCGCCGCCTGGGCCGATATCAAGAGCGCCATGTCGGGCGACTACGGCGCGACAGCCGGTGACAAAGATGCCCTCGCGACCCTCAACGCCGGTTACTTCTGGATGGCTCTGAACGTCTTTTGCTCTGCCTCGTATGTTCTGGGCATGCGCAAGGTCATCAAGAAGATGGACTTTAAGGATTGGGATTGTATGTTTAACCCACATTGAGCCTGTTGGCGTACAAGGTCAAACCGTTACTAACTATTGCTGCAGCTATGTACTACAACAACCTCCTCACCATCCCCGTCCTCGTCGTCTGCTCGCTCCTCACCGAGGACTGGTCTAGCGACAACTTTGCCAAGAACTTCCCCGATGAGTATCGCAACCGCATCACGATCGGCATCATCTACTCTGGCGTGGCCGCCATCTTCATCTCGTACTGCACTGCCTGGTGTATCCGTGTCACCTCTTCCACCACCTACTCCATGGTTGGTGCTCTGAACAAGCTGCCCATTGCCATTAGCGGTCTCATCTTCTTCGCCGCCCCCGTCACCGTTGGCAGTGTTTCAGCCATTTTTCTCGGCTTCGTGAGTGGTCTCGTCTACACCTGGTCCAAGGTCAAGGAGTCGGAGGCCAAGAAGAACTCTCTCCCCACCTCTGAGAGCCGGGACTCGTCAAAGTAAAACTTGACAATTCATGACAACGACTCGCCCCGAACGTCAATTAGATGAGCGCAAGCAACACTGTTCGGGGCCTCCAATTCGAGTCTCTTTGCCTTTTAGACTCAAAAACGATGATATAGTGCATCCGGCGAGGTGCACAACGATAATGTAGACAATTTTGTAACAATGTCATAGAATCATAGCTTGCAATCTTTGAAGGAAGGGGGAAGGGGCAGTAATCATTTTAAAGCGTCTATAGATATGATTTGTATAGAAGTATTGTTTGAATGAGTGTCTTGACGTCTTTCTACCGCGTTGAGATCTTATGTTCACATTGACAGGACCCTTGCTTGTCCATCGATCGTCATGACAGATGTCACCACGCTCGAGCCTCAAGTTGACATGACGTCTATTCTAGAAGACGAAACGAACGGACTTGAAGCTAGGAGCAAGAGACCCTGACATCCGATAGGGCCTAGTGAAGATCACCTCCGGCTGCTCACTCCGAAGTTGCACAAGATGGCGTACTGTCAGCACATCTGACATTGACCCGATTCTCACTCAGAGCCAGTAAGCAAGACTCCATAAGCCCGGCTCATATCCATCTTTCTTCAATTTATCTCATCTATCTCCAACACACAAAACCGATGCATAAAAACGATCCACCTTTGAATCTCTTCCTCAATATCACACCCCCTATTTCCTGCATCGCCCCCCGGAGGCCTGGCCTTCCGCTAAGGCTGAGACTAGCGAAAAAGGAAAAAATGAACGCCATCTCATAAGCTTACGGTGCCCCGGACCCGAAAAATATCTCCTTGCGCAGGTAAAGACCAAAATGGGACATTGCAACGATCCAAGGGTAGCAATGAAGATGTTATGAAGATAATTTAGTAATAATTAAAGAGATTCAATGCATTATTTCATGCTGAAATATCCCTCATTATTTTAGACTCTTTTATAATTATTATCATCAAAGGAGAGAGGCCTTTTAGATCAATCGGAGCTAAACTTTGCGGTTCTTTGGATAGAATCTCATTCATTTCTTGACCCCGTTTGAGGCATAAGGGGGTGTTAACTGTCACTCCTCACCCATAACTGGGCGTCTCATCCTAAAAAAAAAGAGGCGCTTGACCCCCTTTTTTTTTATTTTCAGACGTCGCTTCGAACTGTGGCGCATGTGCTATGGACGTTGAGTTGCGTTGGTTTGATGTAATTATGCCTCGGCTGAAGAGAGGTTTCCAATATGATGTGATAAGTCTAGACTCTCTTTTTTTCAAGCCTGCATGCTCGCTACTGTTAACTTGCTCGTGTTTTTATTCCCCTTGTGGGAATTTGTTGGTTTATACGAGGCTTTTATACGGGGTGGTGCATTTTCGTCGTGTTGAATACGATGGACTCAATGGTGTTGCTCGCTTCTAATCACGTTGCTTTTGAGCCAAAGACGCCAGTGAACCCAGCCAAGCCTCGATACACGCCCCTCTCGGCTTCATTCACAGAAGTCGGTGTGCCGTTCGTTCCTTGCATGAGAACCGCCACGTGAAAGCCAAGGCCTTCAAGTAAACGCTTCCCAGTTCTGAAATGGGCAAGTGGTAGTGTGACGGATCGGACATCACAACGTCGTCGGGTGTAACTAAACCAAACAATTGCCATTTGCCTCTATCAAAAATCCATCTTTTGTTATATCAGATCTCATCATTGCGCCGTGCCATGCCGTTCAATCAATAACAGGTCACCCTTGAACCTGTCTTCTACTTTTTTTATCCTTCCATCGTTTTGCCCTGCAAGCTGCCAACATCATTCCATGACTTCACTCCAGAATAAAGATTCCAATCTCTCTTTACCCAGATATAGAGAAATCACACGCTGATGGTCCTGAACACGCTAAACTCCTCGCCAGTAGCCACCAAGCTACCCGTGATCTGAGGATGCCAGTGAACCTCCTTAGCATCCTTGAGGTAGTGCACAAACAGCAGTTGAGGAGGCACATCCTTAACACCAGCCGTATCCTTACTCTCCTCATCATCCAGCTCAACAGCAAGATCCCACAGCGTAACAGTGTTATCGCCAGCAGCAACGGCAACGATCGAGTCATCGGTAGGATGCCACTCGACGCTGGTGATCTGCTCCTTGTGAAAGTTGAAGCTGGCGATGGGCTGCGGCTTGTCTGAGCTCGCCTTCCACTGTCGGAGGTCCCACACGGCCCAGACTCCGTCGTCGGCGCCTGAGGCGAGGAGGTGCGACGTCTGGCGGGACCATGACATTACGTTTACGTCGACGTTGGATACTTGCATTGTTATGGCGGGCTTGCGTGACTTGGATCGGACGTCCCACACGCGGATGGTTCCGTCGCTTGAGGCGGAAGCAAACACAGATTGCTCTGAAGGCGACCATTGCAGTTCCTCGACGCTGCTCAAGTGACCCTGGAAGGCCCGGTTGTCCGTAACCCAACCGCCTCCATCGGTGCGAGTCGTCACGTAGATGAGACCGTCGTTGTCACCGGTAAGCAGCTTGCCGCCGGGGATCATGGGGGACCAGTCAAGGGCGTAACCCTCGCTCTTGTGCGCGCGGATAGTAGAGATGGGCTTGTTCTGCTGGGGTGTGATGGTAGTTCCAGGGTTATCGAACGAGGCGAGGTGAGGAGTAATGTCGTGGATGAAGACGTTGGTAGACTCGGTCATGGTGGCCGTGAGTGTAGTCCCAGGTCGTCCAGCTTCTTGACTAGGAATCTGATGGGCGCGGATACGGTTGGTAGTCGAGTTGAGAGGAATAGACTTGCTCTCGAGAATAGGATCAGAGTCCTCATCATCATCATCCTCCGAGTCGGAACCCTCGTCACCACGGTCCATCTTGCTCAAGCCGCTAAACTTCATCACCATGATCTGGTTGTCCGACGCCTTGGCGTTCTCAGCCTGTGTGCCGGCGACGGTGTACATGGTGGCAGGGTATGCCTTTCGATTATCACCGAGGCCATCGCGCACGATATCGAAGGAGAGGCAGGGCCATGGCGTGCTGAGGTTGTGTAGCATCTCGTAGGTGGTCAGATCGGGAGCGAGGGTCTGTCCGGGCTCGAGTTTGCTTCTGCCGACGATAAAAGTTCCTTGATCTTGGTCGACGTCCATTGCGTCTGCAGTAAAGCTATTAGTGATGATGTTCCTTTAGCAGTTCCAGTATCATGACTACACTTACCCTTCTCTTCAGCCTCACGCTCAGCATCAGGCCTTCCATCAACACCAGCCTCAAGAATCTCGTCCTCGCTCTCAAACTCATCCTCAAACTCGTCCTCAAACTCGCCCATATCTTTGGTATTGTCGTCAACATCCATCTTCTCGGGGCGATCACCACCCTTGAGGGGCGTATCGCCAAGATCGGCGTCGGCGGTTCGCTTCGACATTGTGTACTGGTGTATTAAGATCCGGAAGGCAGCTGCTGAATTGCTTCCTTATCGTGGTTGAAGCTTCACGCGCCAAGATTAAAAAAAAAGTTGAATTTTTGACGCCGTGTTTTTGGTGCCCCTCCATCAACCCAAAGTAAAAAAAAAAAAATTCGGGGACTGACCAACCCCGCCATGACGCGGGGCTAAACCCGGAGATTTTCCGTGCAGAACTCGGCCATTGAAGGGAAATGCACTGAAAGCCGCGTTGAAGATATTGTAGACGTGTGTTGAAGCCAAGTGCCTACCTATGATTGCGATAAACGATACATCACTTTACTCTGGTATTGAAATGATCTTTTTCTTCCAAATGTCAATTGAACCAGCTCAATACGTCATCTCTTTCACGCATTCCATCAAATAATTTGCAATACATCCTTGACTTATTACCCTAGGCTGCTGATAAATTCAAGTCCAGCTGGTCCCCGACACTCTCATCGTATTCGTTCGCGCAGTACAAGTACCTCGAACCACCAAGGTTCAATTGCACGGTTTTTTGCCTTCCATTGACGAAAAGCTCCATAATTCCAAATCATTTCCAAAGCCTTGTTACGCCCCTCCAATCCGAGGCGGAGCTCCGGAGCATCGCCTGGCTGTTGTCTCAAAAAAAATGTTTTGTCAGCAAGCAGGGACCAAACGGCACTCGGAGCGATGACGGAGACCTCCCCCCCCCCGCGTGGTCATGCACGAGAAGATTCCGAGACTGCATCCATGTTCAGGTCCTGGATTGGATTGGATTCCATTGCGATTGTGTCATTCTACGTGACTTATTCATCAGCCACCGACTCCCGAGGAGCCCACCAAAGACTAGTACTAATCAATTGATCAATCTATTCTTGCCTATTGTCTCTGATATATATAAGGGAACCCTCTTCGGAATTCTTTATGTGATCCACTCTTCTTTCTGTCGCAATCACATCAAAACATCTTCTGCCCCTCTAAACTATAAAACTTCCCCCACCAAAACCCCTCACCAACAAACCACACACAACCTACAACACAATAAAAAAATCGCCCATCATGTCCGTCATCGAGCTCAAGAGCAGGGAACAGTTCAATGAACTGATCAACAAGACTCCCTACGTCGCCATCCAGGCCCAAGCCTCCTGGTGCGGTCCCTGCAAGGCCATCTCTCCCTTCTTCACCAAGCACGCCGACGCCCATGCCATCCCCGACAAGTACGCCTTTGCCAAGTTCGACACCGATGACGTCCCCGACCTCGCCTTTGAGTTGGGCATCCGCTCTATTCCTGCCTTCTTCTTCTTCAAGAATGGTGACAAGGACAACGACCTGATCGGCCCTATCCCTCCTAAGCTGAAGGTCCTCGTCGAGGGCTACTCTGCCGAGGCCAAGGGCGAGGCCCCCGCCGCCGAGAAGCCCGCCGAGCCCGCCGCTGAGAAGCCTGCTGAGGAGAAGCCTGCTGAAGAGAAGCCTGCTGAAGAGAAGCCTGCTGAAGAGAAGCCTGCTGAAGAGAAGCCCGCCGAGAAGCCCGCCGAGGAGAAGCCTGCCGAAGAGAAGCCCGCCGAGGAGAAGAAGGAGGAGAACACTCTCAAGACCGACGAGAACTTCTAAATTGCTGTCTAGCATCCATCGATATGGACATGGTGTCAGAGTAGCAAAAGGCGTTGAGGTGCGGCGTCGCAAGGATACCCGACTACATGTGGCCACACCACGGGCAGAATAGATAATCAGGACCAACTTGGCTGTTATTGGAGCCGAGTGTTGAAGGAATATGGCTGGATCCGACAGAATGTCGGCCAGTTGAACCTAGGGAAGAGCGTATACAGAAGTAAAACAATTTCAAGTTCAAACAAGCCTCACCTTGCACAATCGCGAAACACTCTACAACATACACAAACTCCATACTGTAGACACTCTTACTGTTGTTGCTGTTGCGGTTTTTGGCGAGAGCACTCCCCTTCGCAGAGCAGAGGAGAATAAGGGCCAATTCTTACACTAAATAAAACTGCATCGTGGTCATCAATATTCATTCAATAAATCAAGAAAAGATTCGCTTGTGGCTACTTGTAAACCGTATAATCCAAGAGTGGTGCCGTGTCCCGTTGTGCTGTGTTCCTCCTCCTCCAAATCTCATCTTCAAACCCCCTCTTCTATAAACCCCCTTTCTGGTACCCCTTTTTTGAACTGCTCCCAATCCCACCTGTGAAATGCCTCTCCCTAGACACCAAGACCTAGTCTGCTACTCGTACATGGGTCCAGCTTCGCAATGTCCCATCAGACGCCTATCCCAAATGGTATCTTGTCCTGGGTCGTCGGACAGGAGGGCAAGAAAAGAAGCGAATAAAAGAAACAAGGAAATCAACGCTAACTCCTTCAATATGCTGTTGAAAAGGAATGACTCCTGTATGCCGTGCTGAATCACTCGCTGCTCGGCCGTCTATATCAATCAAGGTTCACGTGTTCGTCATGTTGGCGCCCTCATTCAGTATGACGGCTTGACCACGGAATCTGAGGACTCGGCACTGATACGGCCAACCCCTGAGTCCACCCGTTTCTTACTCGGTGTCAGAAAGTCTCGCGATTCCACTCGGTCGTCAAGCCCTCTCTTGAAGTCGCCATTTGATGAGAGCCTCGACGTCAGCATGGGTCCAGCCGACTTGCGTCGGTTAGCCACGTTCTCGGCTCGAAGTTGTCGGAAATCGCTGATGCCCAGACTCATCCGGGGAGTTGACCTATCCCCTCTGACACTCAAGAACTCACTTCCTGAGCGAGTATGACCTTGAGTCTGAGTACCGTTAGGACTCGATGGTGAGCTGAACCCCGTTGAATATCGTAGTCCTCCGCGGCCTCCTCTCCACCGGTTCCAGAAGCCACCTTCGCCCTTATCATCCTTGTTGTCCGATTCAGTTGCGGGAATTAGGCTGAAACTGGGCGTTGGCGGGCTCGTGATTGTGTTTCTGTTCTGATCTCGAGTCCGATCCCTCGAGGCTCTGATGGTGGTGCGATTCGATATAGTACTACCTGTTGGGCTTGTAGGGTTTTGGTTTCGGCTGACCGGGCTTGTGGGAATCTGGCTGCGGGCCATTGGGCTTGATGGGGTTTGGCTGCGAGCAGCTGGACTCGACATATAAGGCTGCCTCCTCGCCTCTGACGCAAGATTGGCTGCTGAAGTGTTGACAGGTGATTTGCTCGGCTTGTTGGGAGACATCGATCGCTCGCTTCGCGTCGGTGTTGCATTCCAGTTATTCCTGCTTCCATCAATATCCTGCCGCCAATTGTTGATCATATCAGTAGCGTGCTGGAGTTGAGCCGGGTTGGGTCCAGCAAGGTTGAGTGAACCACGCCTTGAGTGAACACGACTGCTAGCAGTTGTCCTCGACATGATACTACTACTCCTACCGACACCCGATAGACGGTTGGAGAGCTTGGAACCCGTCTCCCACAGTCCTTGCTGCCGCTTGTGGAAGGCGCAGTCCTGTCGAAACACCTTGATCTTCCCCGTCCTATCAGTGGTAACAATGATATTCCCATCAAGGTGTCTCGAACGCTCAATGTACGCGGGGCTCTCCTCGGGCCGCTTCGTACTGGACAGCGAGTCACCTTGGTCTTCCTCAGATAAGGCGGACTGGCTGTGTGTGCTCTCTTCGAGGCTCCGCAACGTCACCGGAGGTGGGTTGCATAGATCGTAAACAGGGTCTCCTGAGGCACTCAGGAGTTGTCGACTCTTCATGGGGGCGATCAAGGCGACAGTGACAACCTCTGGATGAGCGTCGAAGGACTCATAGGGTTGCTTGTCCCTGATCTCACCGTCTTGAGAGCCAAGCTTCCAGATGTACGCCCTGCGATCCTCACTGCCGCAGATGACATACTGGGCATCGTCGCTGAATCGTGCGTGAATTTGGCTTGACTGACACTCAAGGCCCTTGTATTTAACTTGAATGACCTTGTCGTTGAGGTGGTAAACTCGGATCCGCGAATCATTGGAAGTAATGAGGATCTTGACTCTTCCCGCCTCAGGGCCATCTGGTATGGTTATCGTCCGGATGCCCGTAATCTTGCTACCCTTAGCATTCCTGCCGCGCGAGGATCGCACATGGATCTGGTTTTGAAGCTTGAGGCCTTCGGTGGCATAGAAAGTACACAGGCCGCTCAGGACACCACATATGGCAGTCTTGCCGTCTGGGGTGAACGCAACCGCCGTGATGAACTCCCCAGCCGAAGCCTGAAACGCCACGTTCTTATCAGGGATACTCCAGAGCCGTAGCTGCGCGTCCATGGATCCAGCCAGGAAAAAGCGGTCGTCCGTGGGGTGAAAAGCTATCGATGTGACCACATCCTTGTGAACGAATGTGCACAGACAGTCACTTCTGCTCATATGCCACAGCTTTACCACCTTGTCCATAGACGACGAAAGCAAAAAGTTGTTCTTGCTCCAGCTCAGGGCCAGAACTTCTCCCTTGTGCCCACGGAACTCCCGGATAGGCTTTGTTCGGAAGACGGGAGCACTCAGTTTCTCGCCAGCGGTGCCATCTAGTGCCTCCTCTTCCTCGTGAGCCTTCCGCTCCTCTGGAGTAGAAATGACTGCAAAGACACGGACGATTTGGTCCTTTCCTGCAACGGCCAGGTATCGTCCGTCCAAGCTAAACTCGGCAGCCCAGATAGCATCGCCCCCCTTGAGAATCTTGCTTCCAACTGCTGTCGTTATACGGCCATGCGGCTCTCCGGGTTTGCGACTCGTGGCACTAAGTTCTTGGGCGAGGAACAGATGGTTAAATTCCTTGTCCTTTTTGTTGTGTGCTTTGACGCGGATGTAGCGAGGAGGTTCCTTGTAGAGGGGGATGTAACCTCCACCAGCGCCGATGACAGATGTGAGGGCTCGAGCGTATGTGCCATCGGTTCGCAGTTCACCCACTTCCGAATCGGAGTCCTGCAGGCCGTCGTCCTTCCTCCAGCTTCCGCGCATTCCCAGTCGACTAAGGAAAGATGGTCCTTTCCTAATAAACCATGAGCTTGACACACGACATTCACCCTGAGATTATATATGCGCACCGTCGATCTCTGCTAGAATCCTGAAGGTTTCCCTGCGACTGACCAAGTTCGGAGTCTTGTCTTTGAATATTGTCCGCTGAAGTATTATCAGACCGGCCTGGGTTTCGAAGTCGTTGGGCAATAGAAGGTTCGGCGGGGGTGCTGTTAGTTCTCTCGTAGATTTGCTGTGTAAGTGTATTAGCCATGAGCTCTCCCTAGCCCAACCATCTATGACTGAATCGAGGATACCAACCTTGCTCAAAGGATCAAGACCAGCGTTGGATGTGGAATTCGGGGTAGCCGACTTGACCGATGCTTTGGCGTCCTTGGTTCCTTTTGCATTCTGAAGAGAGCTTGATAGAGATGATTGTGTTGTCGAGATCCTGCTCGAGCGGGTTTCTTGGGGCGTGACGATGGCACCTAAAATCGGGCTGTCAGCTTACATGACAACACAGAGGTCTCATAGACTAGATCGCGTGCAATGAGATTTGAGGCGCCCAAGGCCTGTCATGACCCAACTCCCGGGTCCGGGACGGACGAATAGCAAGACATTGCCGGTACAACCAAGCAGCGGGGCAGATAGGAATCACAACGATGCATATAGAGAGAGGGACGGAGACGTCGGGATGGTTACATACCTTGGGAGTCAGAAAGGGCGGCGAGGCTCTGACGACGAGTCTGAGGTGCTGATTCGGATGTATTGGATACGGCATGCGAGTTGCGCCTGGAGGTCAATTCGCCATCACCCCTCACAGCAGGGGAAGACTTTGAGGTAGCCATCTCCCATGCTGCTGTGTGGGAAGTCAGGTCCTAAAGAATCTGAACGAGATGCATCGGGGTGCGCGGGTGGTCGGCCTCGCGCAACTTGTGGGAGTCCCCAGACCCGAACGAAGCGAGAGATGGTGGACTTGGCTGGCGGACTCGCGGACTCGTGGGGGGGCGTGAGATGGAGAGGGAGGTGGGCGTGGCGGGGACCGGGGGTAGCGACTTCTGTGGATTCAATCCGAAGGGTCCGAGAGTGAAGAGCGAGATGAGGCTGGGCGACAGGTTGCTGGATCAAGGTACCTGCGGGCTAGACCAGCAGAAGACCGACCAGTGGTGGGCTGGTAACCAGGTAAGACGGTGTGGGCGTCACCTTGTGGGCGTTGCTGTGAGTCCCTCAGTGGATGTCTTTCCACTATACCTAGGTCCGTAGGCCTAGGACCAAAGTGCAAAAGGTGTTAGTTGGTCCGGGGGTTCCAGAGCTTTGTTTCTGGGCGTGTCAGACGGGTGGATTTGACGACGCAGTCATGGACCAGGAGCTAGTGACAGAAGAAACGCTGGATGGCTTACTGGAGGAGTGCGGCTGAAGAAAGGGAGTAAGGAGTCTTTGGTTCGGAGTTTGTGTTAAAAAGGACGACTAACTAGCTAATGCGACTCGCATTCGCCGTTTAGCTGTTGTTAAAGTTAACGAGAGCGAATGTGACAGCGAGGGCGAAGACGACCAGCTCGGATCAACAACCCTGCGCTCTCGCTCCCGTCGCTGCACCTCCCTCACTGCGCTGCAGCGTGGCCCTGGCGACCGGTGGATTTTGCGCTGGAAAGGTGCCTGCTGAGATGAGTGGCGGTGGGTGGGCCTGCGCGAGGGATGGATGGATGGGACCGTAATAGAGTCTAGTGGACGGAGCACTGAATAGAAGACGCTGGCGTATTTCTTTTTTTGGCGCGCGCGCGAGAGAGAAGGGGTTGACGGGAGGGAAAAGGAGAGAAAAAGGAGACAGATACCGTGATGCGATGAGTTGTCAGAGAAAAAGATGAAGAGGGGGTGTTGTGAGGGAGCCAGTGAGCACCATCAGACTGAGGCGTCGGGCACGAGGATGATGAAGATGATGGAGAAGGGGCCAAGAGAGGGCTGCTATGAGTGGACGAACGAGGAACGATGGTGGGTGCAGCTGATCTGATGCCGTCAGCAACTCGATACGCGGGCATGCGAGAGTACAGGTACTAGAGTCGCAACGAGGCTCAATGCCTTGCCATGTGCAAGAGACCTCTTGACTGGAGAAGCTGCGAGGATGGAGTGGACGGGAGGGTATGATTCACCACACCCTTCCCGGAAGTCGGCGGGGTTTTGGGGGATCAGAGAAGGGAAAAAGCTGGGCAACCAGAACGTGATGGATGCCGAATGAGGTAAGACGAGACCACACCAGAGTGAAGATCCGGCAAAGGAGAATGACATACCCGCTATTTCAAGGTACGGAACCGGTAGCAACCCGTAGGGCAGATTCGAGCTAGAGACCGGCGGGCGTCCAGATGGCGTTTGCTATCTTTCTTTGAGTGCTTACTGAGCTGTTGAACGTTGTGCAAAGCTATTGGAAGCTTAAGCTGGCTGTGCTGTCTAGTCTCAGGCTGTGCTTGGCTGTGTTGTGCTGTGCTGTGCTCAGAAATTGGCTTCGATAACTCCCATTGTTGCATTGTTGGAGGGCAAGCTGAAAGATCGACGACACAGCACGGCTGTCATCTATCAAAAAAAAAAAAAAAACGTAGGTTGCCCAGTCGGCCAGCCACGTCCAATGCGAACCGTTCGTTTCCGTGGCTCTCACCGCACTCTGGTCCATGGCCCGACAAAATAAGGCTTGGCGTGAACGCCGCTCTGCTGCGTCAAGGTTCATGTGGGAAATAAGACGATGACATCTAGACCGCAAGTGCCAGCGCAATTGCAATTGGAGGATGATAAACGGTGAATGCTGTCTCTTCGAGACATCCTAGCAGCCGGTTGAGACATTGATAAAGTGGCTCGGTTGTTCAAGTCAACAATTCAACAGCATTAGAGTCAAAGCCAAAGCTGTGCGACCTAGAAGCTTGTTGATGTGGATGGATTGTGACACTGACAGTGCTCCTCGAAACCCCCCAGCCTGCCAGTAGTAAAAGCGGCACCAGGTTCAGGTACCCCCTCCACTGGAAGCCCGTCAATGGAAGGGTTACCGAATTCTTGGGGATGCATACGAGGCCGGGATGGCACCGATGGCAATGCGCGTGTCCATCCGCGTATTGAGTCCGAAATTCTCATGGTGGAGACACATGTCGGTCTAGCCCGCATAAGTACGAGAGGTAGGCTGCCATTCTGTATTAATCAATGAGGGGAAAGATGAGGAATGGTGAGGGGATATTCCAGCCATCCTTGGGTCATTCTGTGCTGAGACAGATGCGCGACAGAGGCTAGAGAGGGCATCACTAACAAGGCGACACAGACTCACTAACCCTTGGCTTGCGTATTCGATTCGAAAACGGACTAGGATCCGTATCCTCCCGCTTCCCTTATAGGAAAGACCATTCTCGGTGCCTTGCGCTATCAAGATGGAATACGTCAGGACTTTCGTCCGCGGCGACGTATGTACATTCGCGGCGACAATACACCAATGCACCGATCCTCCGCAAACCGCGCTACACCGGTCATCCCACCCGAACCAAGCCATGGAGGAATAATTTAGAGTAAAATAAATGAATAAAAATATAAAATAAATAGATTATACTCTAAAATTTACATAAATACTTCATTTTATTATCATAAGCTTTACCTATGTACCATAATTTTGTGGATACCTAGAATAAGAGTGCTGGCGAAGTGTGCCGTCTTTTTCTTGGACCACGAGCCTCCGTTGCATCGTCCGTAGGCAACGGAGAAAACAAGGGGTCTCTCTTCCCTCAGGATCACCAACAAGCAAGACCGCATCGCATCGCATCGCATCGCATCGCATCAAGCCGACGTCAGCCTCCTCCTGGCACTAACACGGCTTTGACCAGGGCTTGCCCCAGGTGACAAATGACAGCGTAGCAGGCGGCTTGAGATGGCATGATGACGTGACCGCCTCGAACT
Organism: Fusarium euwallaceae; assembly: GCA_002168265.2. NCBI lineage: Eukaryota > Fungi > Ascomycota > Sordariomycetes > Hypocreales > Nectriaceae > Fusarium > Fusarium euwallaceae. The sequence continues at coordinate 852,927 of NHTE02000027.1, forward strand.
CGACAAGAACATCAGATGATAAGGCTGCACGGCACACGGAGATGAACAAGAGAACGAATGCGAAAAGATGCACAAAGTCAAATCCCGTCGGCGAAGAGATGCCGGTCCTACATGGATTGATGTCTTGGCTCGCTCTTGTGTGGAAAAAGTTGATTCCAAGCTATGAAGGCCCGAAAGAACTCATGGAACAATTCAAAATGCCGAGGCGAACTCAAAATGGGTTCGCCTATTGGCTTGATAAAGTTAGGTAAGCGGGTTCCCGGCCACGTGAAAAGTGTCCGTCGGGCTTCAAGAAGGCTTCCATGGATGACAAAACTCCGCCGGACGCCGGGTAACGCTTAATGCGGAGAATGGTGAGAAATGGGTCCATGTGCAGAGTCATTCAAGACGATGCACGTTACAGAGCCAACTTGCAGTGCAGAGCAGGGGAAAAAAAGAAACAGAAGAAGAAAATCCCGCTAACTACAGCTACGGAGCGGGTAAGCTGCAGACCATCCATCTCTCGCTCCTCCGCACCCGCGGGCCACCGAACGTCTCGACAGCTGGCCGACCAAGATCCACCAGAGAGAAAGTTAGACTCTGCATACCCACAAATCTTGAACGTGCATCCTATTCTCAACTGTTCTATAGCGGAGATAGACTGAGGGTCTTTGTTTACTCGTCCAGTCAAAACTCACAGTCCCGCTGCGGCTCTTGTTAAAAAAAGGACATCTTTAAACCCCGCGGGCTTCGAGCAAAGTCCGTCCGATCGGCCATTGTCAACTACCGATACCGATTCAACCCTGGTCCTAGCCCCAAGGTGTCACATCTCGGAACCCAAATCGACCCCTTCGTCAACCCTGCCTGCCGTGTCGTGCGTGCGTGCGTGCCTGGCTGAACGCCATACGGAAAGCAGCTGGTCATACTAACACATACCGTACCCAGCTTCAAACCGCATCCAGCTGGTGTTTGCTGTGCCTCTTCAGCCAGCCCAGCCTTGTCTTGGCCACGCAGCTCAACGGGTACACACCCCACGCCGTTGTCAGATCCCTATTGAAGTCCCGAACAGTGGGTGGCAGATCTTCTCAGAGGTGGGCAAAAAACATACACACAAAGACCACCTGCGGCTCTGTCCAGACACGGGCCAACTCCTGTTCCTGTCTGACTTCTCTCGCTCTCACAAGCCCACCGAGGTCCGAGGCCTGGGACCCAGTCAGCGGATTCCAAAGCAGCCACAAGAATAGCATCCCATACCATACCATCAAGATGAAGCTAGTCTCGCGCAAGGTCCCCAAGAATCTCGAGGAGGAGACTGTGTCTCTCCTCCCCGAGGATCCCGAAGATATGGTCAGCCGCCCCATTCCTTACAGTTTCTCCCCTTGTCCTCCCCCCATCAGCATCCCTCGTGTCCCTTTCAATCTGCAAGCCTTGTCCTATCACCCCCTGGTTTCCCATCTCCCGTTTCCCGTTTCCCGTCTACCGATCGTCGACGACCCTTGTTGTATCTCTCTACCATTACCCCTCCCCCTCTTTCACCATCACACCCTAACATTGGCATCAACTCATGATGCTAGTTTATGCCCGCTATGAACCTGATTCTTGCCCTGTATTCTACCTACCACATGCCTCTGTTTTCAAGCCACTTCCCCTTCCAACACTGACCGCTCCCGCTCCCGTTCCGGGGCCGTTCCGCCGCCTCATCCCACTAGACAAGTCAACACTAACATCGTTATCAGTGGCACGCATACAACCTCATCCTCCCTGGAGATATCATCCACGCTCACGCCATTCGCAAGGTCGTCACCACTTCCAACACGGGAAGCACGGCGTCTGAGCGCGTCCACACCGAGCTAGCCATCAAAGTCAAGTCGACGTTCTTTGACCCAGTCATCTCATCGCTCCGCGTCTCTGGCACTGTTACCGCGGAGAACCCCCATGTCACCCTGGGCTCCCATCACACGCTTGACCTTGAGGTTAACCGTCCGTTCACCATCATCAAGCCAGATGGCTGGGACTCGATTGCCAAGGCCACCCTCCAAGAGACCCTGTCGGATGACAAGGACGGCGCCGTAGCAGCCGTCGTCATGCAGGAAGGCCTTGCCAACATCTGCTTGATCACCCAGTTCCGGACCGTCCTCAAGGTCCGTGTTGAGAGCGTGATCCCCAAGAAGCGTGATCTGGCGTCGGATCAGGATGCAGGTATGCGTCGCTTCTATGAGAAGACGCTGTCCACACTCCTACGCACCATGGACTTTACGCAGTCTCGACCTCTACTACTGGCTAGTCCAGGCTTTGTGGCTGGTGACTTTAAGCAGTACATCGCCAACCAAGGACGAGATAAGGCCGACAAGGTGCTCACCGCCGTGGCCAAGCAGGCAACCGTGGTTCACGCCAACTCGGGTCATGTCCACAGTCTCAATGAGGTGCTCAAGAGCCCTGAGGTCCTTGCCAAGATGAAAGACATGAAATTTGCTCGTGAAACCCAGTACGTGGACCAATTCTTTGACATGCTCAAGCTGGATGACGGCCGCGCCTGGTACGGTACCTCGGCCGTCGCGAAGGCCGTCAACGATGGCGCAGTTGGACCAGGCGGTGGTGTCCTGTTGGTCAACAACTCGCTGTTCCGCAGTGAGGATCTCGCCACCCGCAAGAAGTATGTTGCTATGGTTGAAAAGGTCCGGAGCGACGGCGGCGAGGCAAGAATTCTGAGCAGTGACCATGAGAGCGGACAACGCTTGACCATGCTTGGTGATATCGCCGCTATCCTGAACTACCCTATGCTTGACCTTGACGACGACGAAGATGCTGATGAACATGACGACGATGAACACGACAAGGATACTAAAGAAGAGATGCTAGATAGTGTCATATAGTTTAGTATTCAACTAATGATGTTACGTGTGTCCTCCGGTGCCAGACTGTGCCAGTACTGCTACGGATTAATCATCATTCGGTGTTAGGCTTAACTCCTGGACATTGATAGAAGAAGAACTATCAATTGTTACTGTAGCTTAATTGTGCCGAATACTCGTGTTTGTTCTAGGAACTTTTAGGAACTTTTACTTGGACACTCATTGGTGATCTCATGCATGCACACGCGCAATTATCTCCACCTCACTCACGTCAACCCCATCTTTAACAACGTCAACTCGTCACCCAAAACAGTATTTAAAGACTGCAATTGCCCACAATCTAGCATTGAAGCTCATAATAATCCGAGTCGTGGATTAGTCTGTGGAACTCCCCTACCTACAAAGTGTATGACCTCACCATCTCAACCCCTCATTCCAGCGGCAAATACTCAGGATAGCTAGGAACCCCTCATGAGCCTCAAGATGGCATCGAAACTCGCTCTCAACTCTACTCGAAAGCTCAATTCGGGCTATGAGATTCCTCTTCTCGGATTTGGAGTATGTTGTATTGTTTTCGTCCTTCGGTCATATGCTAACTATCATGTCTAGGTCTATCAGACGTGAGTCTATTCTCGAGGGCTGTATGCCACGGTTTCTAACTTGTCTAGTCCACTTGAGCAAGCTACCGATGTCTGCAAGAAAGCCTTGGAAATAGGCTACCGCCATGTAAGTACTCTATGGGATCTCAAGTGCTGTGCTGACTCTTCAAGATCGATTCCGCCTCTGCGTACCGCAACCAGGGCGAGAGTGCAGCGTCCATCTCCGCCTCTGGCATCCCTCGCTCGGATGTCTTCTTCACTACAAAGATACCTGTGCGCAAGTTCCCTCTGGGCTACGAAAATGCTCACAAGTTGGTGGACATTGCGCTCGAGGAGACCAAGCTAGACTACCTGGACCTTGTCCTTATTCATGCACCTTACGGAGGACCCGATGCCCGCAAGGGTGCGTGGAAGGCCCTCGTCGAATGCGTCGAGGCAGGTAAGGTACGCTCCCTAGGCATCTCCAACTATGGTGTTCATCACCTTGACGAGCTCGAGGCGTACATCAAAGAATTGGAAGCGGAGCGTGGAGAGGGCAAGGGAGGCGTCATCTCCGTGGGTCAATGGGAACTTCATCCCTGGCTCACAAGACCCGACATAGTCAAGTGGTGCCAAGACCGTAACATTGCCATCGAGGCTTACTGCCCTATTGTCCGAGGTGAACGCTTCGGCGAGCCCAAGATCAAGGCCCTCGCGGAGAAATATGGCAAGACGGAGGCGCAGATCCTGTTGCGATGGAGTCTACAGAGAGGCTTTGTTCCGCTGGTTAAGAGTGTTACGCCCTCGAGGATCTTGGAGAATACTCAGCTGTATGATTTTGAGCTGACGGCGGAGGAAGTGGAGGATGTTGCGACAAGTGATTACAGTCCTTGTGCTTGGGATCCCACTGTTGAGACCCTGGACAAGTAGGGGTCTTCAATTGCCATTGTGAAGAGATGGAACAACTTCAATTAAATTCCATCACACAGTTGATTAATTGAAATATCCTGTCCTTCTTCTCCCTTTCAATACTAAGATGGCAATCGCCAAAAGGGAAGCCCGTGCATTTATTGTCTTTGTTGATGGAGCCACGTGACCACGTTTCCACTTCGCGTCAACACCACCACCACATCATCCCCCACCATCGCGCTTCCTACTATCCCAAACCCACCACCCTCTATGTCCCGCTGTCGCCCGTTCAATCGCCAAATCCGATGTCGCTAAAAGGAAGAAGATGGGTCAACGCACCTTCACCCTTATCCCCAAATTTCCGGGTCACGATGAATCGTCAGATAGGCCCCCCCTCCGGCCCATGACGTCCAAACAAGCGCAGAAAGCATATAAAGCGGCCAACAAGGGACCAAAACTTACTCGAGCCGAGATTTGGAAGCAGGAAAAGGCGGAGCAGGAGCGTATAAGGAAGGAGTTCGAGAAGGAAAAGGCAGCTGCCAAGGCGAAGATCGCGCGCGAGAAGAAGAAAGAAAAAGAGCTTGCGGAAAAGGCCGAGAAGCGCAAGAAGGGATTGCCGCTCGTCAACGTGCGACCAAGTCAGGAGACGATCACTTGGTTTGCTAGAGGGAACGGCAGCACCAAAAAGAGAGATGCCAAGGGCAAAGATGTGAAGGCCAATACGATCGAGGAGGAGACCGATCCGACGGAGACTACAGCCGCAGACAAAACCGACGAGGAACCTCAACCACCAATAAAGAAAGTGCGGACATTGGAGAGCGTACAAGAGGATGAACAAGATACGCCTGGTGTTGGAGTCGGAGCTACGGCCAAGGACGAATTACAAAGACCGTCCCCAAGCCCACGGGGTCAAGATATACAAGGAGCAGAGGAAGAATTGATGGAGGATAGAGGAGGAGTTCCGGTCTCGAACAATTCACAACACATTTTGGATCAACCACGAAGAGAAGAGAACATTCTGGATACGGAAGACGAGCTTGACGCAGATTTTGAGGAAGAATTGGCGCTAGAGCTACTTGAGGATCTTGAAGCCGCGGCCGATAAGGGATGCGATCAGAAACCCGCCAACAAGGACGAGTCGATGCACGAATCTGTGCCAGAGACGAAAGTTGGAACGTTGGATCAGCTTGCTGGGACTGGAGTACCCCCGGCGAACCGATACGAAGAGGATCTTGGTCTTCATCGACCAAACCCCCCTTCAGTTACCTTTATAAAGCCAGCTCTCCCGAAGCAACGAGAGCGACCGCCAGCATCACCCTCCCCGTCACCTCCTCGTCAAGCGCCCCCTATGAGTACGCAGGCGATTCTAGTCAACTTTGACGATTTCTTCCCATCATCGTCTCAACAAGCACGGGAGCTGGAAGAAGATGATGACATTATCCCCTCAGCACCAGCTCTTCCAGCCATTGTGGAAGAAGAGGAAGAAGAGGTTCCTGACGAACCTGAAAAGCCCGCAGACCCCGACCCCTTACCCTCTCTTGGACCACTCTCGGATTCACCCTCTCCTCCCCCCAGACGTTTCTTTACTTCTTCAGGATCACACGAGCAGATGTCTTTGGCCTTGCACCGTAGTCGACGTACAGCGGCATTGGAGAAGATTCAGCAGCGTGAACGAGCGCGTGTTCAGGCTGGCATGGTAGCACGTGCTGAAACAGAGAGCTGCAAGACGGCCAGACCACAGTCAACAAAGACGGTACCAAAGCCGCAAAGGACATTGGAGAGGAACGCCGGAGGCTACAAGCCGAGACAACCTCAGATCCAAGCGCCTCCGCTCCAGGAAAAGAAGAACCCACCGCATTACACGACAAAGGAGAAACATAACGCGCCCATGACGACCAGACGTCTAGGCCAAACCCCTAAAGTACAACGCACCTCACCAACAAAGCCGCCCACACCACCAAAGAATAACAAAGAGAACGAGAAACCACCACCCCCACAACCAAGTTTTGGACCGAGTGCCTCGCAAGAGTCGTACGGCGGAGATTGGGTTGATGAGATTGCCCTCGAGCTTATGATATGATGACGAGACGGGCCCCTTTTTTTGCCCAAGACGATAGACGAAGAGGAACAATTGTGACATGATATGCTATAAGACAGCATTGGATATCAGGAGTTCAAGGATCGGCATGGACGGTATACTTGATTAGAGTCATTGGCATAATCCCACTCGACGTGGGTACCGGGCGGCAGCACCTGATTGTAGATCCTTTACATAGCGACGGCGTTTTACTATTACAATATTACTCTGATTTTACCTGAACTCAATACCTTTTACTCCAATATCCTTTGTTTTGTTTTTTGCCAGGAAGATCCGAACCCGTCCAGTTCGTCAAAAAGCCTGGATGATCTTCTTCACCAGGGCCCGATTAGAGAGATTTTATCTCAACAATTGGTCAGTTAGCTGTTGTTGACCTTGATTGAGACAAAAGTATCTCCAATATCTAAGATTTGACAGTCCTGAACGCCGATCCATGAATGTCCTTCCTTTCCCATGATGCCCTTCGTCACTCGTGGATTCATTAACAAAGGCCACCTCCCCAACTCCATGCGCTTGTGCACAGCCTTTTGGTGTTCGTTACAAAAAGATCCCCACCCACTCCGTCTTTGAAGACACCTTGGTCTCGCAGCCTTCTACGGCGCATCTGAGGTCGTTTGCGGCAGCGTATGGGTGCTTTCCTTCTGGAGCACGGAACCCGACACCGTCACGATTTGACTTTGTGGGCTTGCGATTCTCGAAGCAGTCGGCGCAGTAAACCTAGAAATGTCAGTTTAATCTCGCAAGAGAGAAAGTAAATGCCTCGCGTACATGTCCACACTTCTTCAAAGCCCAGAAATGGTGCTCTCCTGGTGCTCTTTTTCGCTTTCCCTTGTTGCTTCCAACAGAACTCTGGGTCATGGTGCCACTCGGGTCATAAGCCAGCTCTTCACTGCAGGCCGGGCAGATGACGACGCTCTCGGACTCCTTCTCTGGATCGGTGCAGGTATCGCGGGTGAATCCCTCTCGCGCGGGAGGGATTGGCTCCATGGCCGGTTTCGGGCTGGGTTCTCGTGGGGCAAAGGCGTTTCGCGATACGTCCAGGTTAGGCGGGGCGAACATAAGATCACGGCTTAAAAGTCCAGCGATCGTCCTGGTCAAGCCGATGGCGAAACTGGCTGGCGGGCGTCTTCCCGACTGCTCACGCGGCATAGAACTTATCAACTCCAACTCGATCAGCTCGTCGGGTCGTGGGCGCGGTCGCATATTCCTCCCGCCGCCGAGGGGGTTCGAAGGTCGCTCGTCCTCGGGAGAATCCACGGTGAGATCGATAATGCTCGCAGTGCGTCCGAAAAAGGTCCCGTCGCTCCTCGAAAGCTGCGGAGGTGATATCCGCTGCGAGTTTGTCCTCCTAGGGTTCCTCCCGCTTCGGTTCTGTGGCAACGATCCTCTTGTTTGGATGGGTGAGTCAGGCTCTTCGGTGAGGTCGATGACAGGTGCAGGCTGCTGTGGCTGCTGTCCTTGCGGTTGCGGGCGTCGTTCGCTTCGGCGCGATTGATGGTGGTGTACAGGACGAGGCTGAGCCGATGATGATGTGCTTCTCGGGTTTGGGAGGAAGAGATTGGTAAACGAGTTTGGGTTTCGGCTCGAGTTGACGTGTACCTCAATGAGGTCATCTTCACCGAAGAGTTCGAGGATGCTATCCCTGTGTGCAGCCATGCTGGGCAGAGGGTGGTTTGTATTCGAGGACAAAATTCAGGGCCGTCGCGGCCGGCGTTTGTCAATGGTGAAGAGGTCAGCGTGACGTATTCACTCAAGCAGAAGCAAGCCAGGCAAAGTAAAAGCGCGTAGCAGGCTTGCAGCGTGAATGAGCCGTGCCTGGCGAGGCAAAGGAGCCGCGTGGCGATACGCCCGAGATGAGGTTATCGAGGCGACGGGCTCTAGCGGAATAGGAATACGGAGTCGGCGGATTCGGATCGAACGATGGAAATGGCGTAGATATCTTGAGAGGGAGGAGAAGAGGTAATAGCCGTGGGAGCGAGGCTGGATGTTTAATTAAAGGTGCGGAGAGATATCAAGTTTGGTTTGGGATGTTGAAAGGTTCAAAAGCAAAGACGCTTAAATCCGATGGCCTCGATTCGTTTGACCCAAGGCCAAGGCTGCTGCCCATCCATCCCATGCCCGTGACGATGAGCGCCACGGACCCTGTTCAAAGCCTCTACCCCGCTACATGGGCCACTAAAAAACAAGTCGCTCTGTCGGATGCCAGGGGCGGTTAGGCGGCAAACAGGCCGACCCTCTAGGGCTGCGTCACAGGGGGTGGGCGCCTAGCAAAGCCCATGTGGAAGCCCACCTTAGCGTCGGAAGGGTTTTGGTGATGACCGGGCGTCCACGGATGGCGTTTGAGGTTCAAGATGCATCACGACTGGCTACAAAATATTGTTCAGAAACAAACCAAACCAAACCCTTGAATTGTCAATTTTCAAACACCATCCTCTGTCTCTTGACCCATTGTTGGAGGCCTATTGTACAGTAATTACCAGGAAATCACCCAGCCGCCTCTTGCATATCTTTATGTCATGTTGACCTCCTGAAAAAGCTCACTCTATTCCTTCGCTCCAAGTATGCTGACCACTCCCTCGCCATTGACTGTCACCAGCTGCTTCGCAGACTCTCCCCACCGGATAGCGACAGCAGCCGTAGAATTCCTCAGGGGCTCGCTCCATTTCTTGCTGGACTTGGTGTATTGGTGAACCGTCACTCCAGAAGAACCACCGGTGGCGAGGAACTGGCCGCTGTAGTCCCAGGCCAGGGACTGGACTGGCCCACCAGTCTCGAGGACCTTTGCAACCGCGGCGTCTCCCTCCTTTCGCAGATCGAAGATGGTCACCATGGTCTGACCCTTGGCTGTGGCCGCGAACCAGTAACCGTTCTCAGAGAAGGCGATGGCCTGGATGGGGGCACCCAAGCTGAAGACGGCGGCTTGCTCCAGAGTGTTGGTCATGAAGAGCTTAATGTCGCCAGAAGTTGTGCCAGCGGCGAACAGGTGGCCGTCAGGGTGGAACGCGCACGAAGTAAGAGCTGGAACGCGGTTAGGGCGAGACAAGCAAAGACAAGCAGTAGAAACTTACCAGCATCGGTGTAAGCGCGGCTGACACGCTTCTGCGAAACTAAATCATAAAACACAATGCTCTTGTCTGTGCCGACTGAAGCCAAAATGGTACCACTGGGGTGCAGGCTCAGTGCTGTCGCAGCACCAGCATGCTCGCTCAGCGATGCCACCTGGTTACCCTCCTGGAACACCTTGACGCTTCCCTGACCAGTAGCAAAGGCAATCTTGTCCTCAGCCCATACTGCATCCGTCACAGGCTCCTCCACAGCAATCGAAACCTCGACCTTGTCCTCGTTGGCGGCGTAGACGACGGCCTGGCCCTTCAGACCTCCAATAGCGGCGCTAGCACCTCCGACACTGAGCGCAGTTGCCTCGGGGACCGGAAGAGAATGTGTGGTCGCGTTTTCAAAGGCGGAGATGTCGTCTGCGGTAGCCCAGCCCTCGGGAACGGGGCGCTTCTTGCGACCCTTGGATAGTCTGCACACCATGTTAGCTCCCATACCTGCAATACATCCCAGGCAACCACATACGTCTGATGAGTCTCGTCCACCTTGGCAACAAGCTCCTCTGGAAGCTTCTCCACGCTGTCCACCATCATCTGATCACCATCGGCAGCGGCGCCCGTCACAGTCACCTTGCTCAGCGCATCCCTAGCCTCATCTCGCTCCCTCGAAAGTCGGGCAATAACTCGAACAGCAGCATCATGCTGGTACAGAGCTGTGGCAAGCTCCTCCCGGGTGCGCGCCAGCTGTTCTTTGAGGTTATATGTCTCTAGCGCGAGCGCGTCCCATTCGTTCTGAAAGGTTGCGAGGAGGGCGGGGATAGAGGTGAGGGTGGGAGGACGCGGTCGGACAATACGCGACGAGTGGATGGATAGGAGATCTTCCGCAGTGAGCGCTTCGCCAGAGTCGGGCTCGGTACCGTGCTCGTTGATGTACTGCTCGATAAGACGCTTCTCATAAACAACACCTGTCAACAGGTGTCAGCAGTGGTCCTGCGCGAAGGCGCTCGCGAACTTTTTTCATGTTGTTGATTGTATACGCACCGGATTTCTTGGACACGACGGGCTCCTGAGGAGCTTCTCCTGAAACTGTTTGCCTCTTGTCAGCGCACCGCTCTCAAGACGCAGGGGAAAAAAGGACCAAGCTTACTTCCACAAAGCATGGCGACTCCTACTTTAAGCTCGTTGAGCCTTCAATTGCTTGTCGTCGGGTAAAGCGCAACTCGTCGACTCCAAAGCTCTGGTTGCGACGGACGGTCACCTAGTCGAGATTTTGCCGATGCACTGACCATCCAAGGCGGAAAGCTTTATATCACGTGACGCGATAAGAGAGGCCTGACCTCATCGGAGCCGTCTTATCGGTGGCTTATCTCTGCGGCCGTCACCGCTTCAAGGAGTCTCGCATATCTCCGGGGTTGGATCTACCTTGTTGGATCTTCCTTGATGTGCATATAAATTACTCCCATCTCCCTGTTTTGGGGTTGAATCTGGAATCTTTAGTCTATCTATCATATAATTCGATCTTCTGGCCTTATACCATGTCCCTCCCGCGGCCCCAAGACGTACGTGAAGCAAACGAGACGGAACAAGTCAAGATCCTGGACCTCCTGTTCGAACCGAGCCCAGCCATTCACTCGAATCTCATCCCTATCTTGAAGAATGCCGAGTATACATCTTACTCAGAACTCATCGACGCCTGCAAATCCAAGCTCTTCTCACTCGCTGCATCAAACTCATCAAGCAACCCTGATCCTGCTCTCCTCTCAATACTGGGATCACATCCACGACTAGGGGCTAAGAAGGTGGACTCTGCACAATCAGCAGCAGAGCAGGCCAATCTTCAGGGTGAAGGCGAGGAATTGGCAAAACTCAACAAGGAGTATGAAGAAAAGTTTCCTGGTCTGCGGTATGTCGTCTTTGTGAATGGTCGAGGGAGACCAGAGATCATGGAGGACATGCGGACCAGGATTGCAAGAGGGGACTTTGCCAAGGAAGTTGACGCTGCATTACAGGTATGAGGAACCTTGAGATAAGACATTTCATTGTCGAGTTGCTAATCATAGACATACAGGCCATGTGCGACATCGCCAAAGACAGAGCGTCCAAACTTGGCGTAAAACAGTAAAACCCCGAACCAAAAAAGAACCTAAGCTGTCGAGAACCATCTTGCCTCGTGTGCTGCGCCAACGGCTCTGAGCTCATATATCTAAAACCTCGATTGTCAAAAAAAGAACAGTTTTTGTTGCTCATCAAAAGAAGAAGCAGAAGAAGCCTCTCGCCCAAAAAAAACGAAGCCGAATAATAGTTGAGTCTCCCAAGTCCATCCAATCGTTTAAAGCTGGATGATGCTCCCTGATGCCCTATAAAAATCCCAAAAACAAAGACACACAACCTGCCTGCCGCCCAATGCCAAACGCGAAAGACTTTTTACATACAAAAAAACACACACAAAACCTGAAAATGCCCACCCCCCCGAGACGCCGCTTTGCAGCTTGCATGCTACCTCGACATGAAACAGATGCCGTCCAGTTCATCTAGATACTCTTCATAAGACCGGTCATCCTCCCCATCTGCGACGCCATCACCGCTCTGTCCAAACAAGACACTAAAGTCAGAGTACACGCTCTCCTGGTCATCGCCTGTGTCGTCCCAGTCGTCGTCTGCCGGATGCATGTACGCAAAGCTATCCTCTTCCAGGTCGTCCAGCGGAGGCATAGGACCTGTCGGTCTCAGTTCTGGGGATCGAAGGGGGTGGATCCTCGGCGACGTGCGCTTCTTGGTGGCGGCGACCTCCGCGGGTGAGAGAGGGCGGCCAGCGGCCAGCTTGGACAACCGGCAGGGTACGGGCTTGGCATGTGGGAGGAGGGCAGGCTTGGGTACCATGAAGGCACCTTGGGGTCTTGTCGGTATCAATGCGCCTGGGGGTGCTACGACTCCGTTGCCTACTGGGTAGACCCTAATGGACTTGCCTGCTGATGAGTCTAGCAGACTCTGAGGCCGCCATGCCCCTTTGCCAGAAGCCTTGGATGCAATAGCCGCAATCTCTTGCTCGTATCTCCGCGCATTCGTTGTCGGTTGTCCCAGGCTTAACCTCCTCCGTAACCGGTTCATGGTTGAGAAGCGTAGAAAGGATGTCGCATGAAGGTGGGCAACTCGTCTGGCCATGTCTAATGTCGTCGCCATCTTAAGGAACCGCTTGTCGCCCGAGTCCTGGCCCTCGCGGTTGAGAATATGTGTCGCGGGTTGTGAGTATGGTTGTGAGAGCCGGCTGGTGATGAGCTCAGCACGGAGCCGACGTTTCTTGACGCTCAAGCCGGCGGTGTTGAAACCGTCGACATCAGACATGACCCGACGCCGCTTGGTGCCACGCCGGGCCATGGGTTTCGGTTGAAGCCGTATGTCAAGGGGTTTGGATTTTGTCCTCGCATCGAGGACTGTGAAGGAGAATGTTGAAGGAACATTAATTCGTGACCGTGGTGTCCATGCCTGTGATATCGTTGCCTTGGGGTGAGAACCTCTCAGACTAGCTCCCTGCCTCGCCGCACAGTACGGCGCATCTCCCAGTAGAACCTCAAACAGAGGATCGGGATCCGGACACCGGGGTACCTGGGCTATGTCGTTGGAGGCCAAGTCGAGCGGAGAGACGGCGAGGTCATCATGGCAGCCGCCTGTCGAGTGGTGGTGGCGCCACGTCTCGAGCAGGTTCAGAGAGCTCTGACCGTTTGCCTCTACCTCCATCACGACAGCTTTCGCTTCGCTTGAGGGGATGGAGGGGCTCCGCGCGCGGTGTCAAAGTTGCCTCCTCGTCCAAGCCATCCGCTTCACAAGAACAGAGGTTCAGATCCACGACGGATTGTAGTTGATTCCGACAAAGAGTAAAAGAACTACCCCATCCAGGTCCAATGAAGTCGTGTTGGGCTCGGGATTGTCGACGGGCACTGGGGGTTGAATCGCTTGTCAGGCGATCTGGCGATGATTACAAACTCCGGGCTCGTGAATCGTCAAGGCTTCGGTAGCTTGGAAATGCAAGCACTTTCCGCTACTACCCCTAGACCTCGCAGCCCAAGATCCGGCACTGAAATCTCGCAACGTGTCTCCCCAATCCTATTCCCAGCAGCAACAAGCCAACGGCTTCTCGGAGAGAGAACGACAGAGAACAGATTTGACGTTGGGCAAGCAACTGGCGTGATTCTTGGAAAAAGGTGGAAGTGGGGCCAGGAAAAGGTCCGCCGAGGCTCTCTCTGGTGATGAAGTGAGGAGAAAAAGGGATTGAGTCTTTTTTCGGTCCAGCGTAAGCGATCGTGTTCCTATAGGAAAGTGAAATAGATAGGATAAGATATCGAAACCCTTTTGGATAGAAGGAGAAAAAGATATGGGACGAATACGGCAAGCAAGGAATGGGGAAATTGAAGATTGAAGGAGGGGGGGGCGGGCAGGCAGGTTTTCCCAAAGTCGAGCGACTGAAGGACCCCGAGATCAAATGGTGTGTGGCCCAAGGATCACGCCGAACCAATTCGACGGGAAATCCGGGGCCGGCACGAGGTGGACCATGGGCCGTGTACCGTAGAGATGGGGTCGGATTGCTTTTTCAGGAAGAGAAGGCAGGTCTGGGGTGGCGGCACTGGCTTCCATGAGAGGCTGACAAGGGGTAGGCGTGTGTGTGTGTGAGAGAGAAAGAGGAGGTGATCGCGACGTTCCGGACCTGTAGGAACGAGACGTGTAGGCTATTGCCTGCCTGTCTCGAGACGATCATCGATGGACGGCGCGGGGAGAAGGGGGACGGGGGGGCGATGATGAGATGGGATGGGATGCTTGTAGGGATGGGTAAGCCACATTTGTCCATGATCCAAGGAAGGACACACACACACCCTCCGAGGGAAAGCGAACGAGCATCCAGACAAATGGGGTAGAATCAGCAACTCCTGATAGGAAGCCAACCAGAAGGACAGACGAGAAGAAAGAAAAACCAAGGAATGGGGACCTGCTGCTGCGGTGTGATCCTGCAGGCATCACGTCCGGGGTAAGCCATTCCGGGGAGGGGGACAACAGTGAAAGACGAAGAGCTGTGATCAGACAGAATCTCATAGGTCGGCCGCTGGTCAGGCGGTTGAATCAAGCGTTCAGGGATGCAGGGATTGTCAATGAGCAATGCCCTCTTCTTGTTGGCTGGCGGCGGCGCGGATGGTCGGGCACAAAGGGGGGCCATGACAAGGGATCCAGGGGGGGGAATCCGAGGACCACCGTAACAAGAACCCCAGCCCAAATTCATGAAAGGGGGACCATGTAGCTGTTGAAAAAGCTCAGTGCGGGCCGCTCAGATCATAGACGCAGCTATTTTACCTTTCCATCTACAAGGTTCAGAAAACCCCCCCAGTTTAACTAATTGCTGTACACTACGCACCGACTACATATTACACGTCCTTGTATACATACTAACTAGATATTACTAGCCATGCAGATATATCCCTCTCTCTCACCCAATCTCGTGACCACCACCACAGCAGTCCCCTTGCGGATGGGTACCGAGAGGGAGGGGCCCCCCTTCTTCGCCAGCCACCGTCCGGATCGCCGTGGGATGGCTCGCAGTAGCATTAGCTTTAGTTTACCTATGCTGCACCAACTGCACAGCACAGCAGGGCAAAATTGATTTTTAGCGGAAACAACCCACCCCCATGGTACGACAGCGAATTGCTTTTTCCGCCTCGTCGGCGTTGGGCTTAGTGGCCTTTTGCGTGGTGGGCGGGGAGGGGACCCGGCCGACGAGACGACCACGACGCACTCTGGGGACGGCATCGGCAACAATCTTGGCAACGCCTCCAAGCTCCAGGGGGGACCCGGGCTAGGAAGAAGAACAGGAGATGTATCAGTAATCCTTGTCTACGTTGTCGTTGTCGTCAAGGACTTATGTATCCATACTACGTACCTACTATTCATGTCCTGTCTGCATGTGGCATCTGTCCACGTACTCTATTACCGCTTTCAAAAGTCTCAAGGTCAAAGATGCTACGTTGAATTGACGGTGATGGCACAGACAAAACATACAGATGCCATGTCTTGGCCTCCTATTTTCTGATTTTCCCCAGTTCTCCACTGCGACCCCCAAGCCGCGTTTTATGACGCAGATTACTTTTTCAATCCTCCCCTTCGGTGAGCGGAGACGAGACCTGGGCCTGTTGACGATAGAGAATGCTGCCTTTGGTCATCACGACTTCAGGTGTTGGGCGCTTGGAAATACCCATCGTAGGAAAACCCACTTCACCGGGCGGCATGGCACGCACGCACGCACGCGGCTGGACTGGGGTCCAATGGCTTTCAGCCCGCTTCTTGGCTCCCTCTTCTCTCATGTCCCAGACAAACACTTGTCACAGTCACACCAGCTCCAGGTTGTCACGATCGACTCTCTCGTGTTCTGTTGTGTTGACAATGTGCAGTAATAGAGCCACCGCCCTTTCCCCGTCGTCCTATTACCAAGACAAAACTCCAGCAACTCCGCCCACCCCTGCCGCCTCCAGCCATAGAGCGTGTCTGCATTATACAGCAAAGCAAAGCCATGGGACGTGCGTGCTTGCGTCCCCCTCATCGATGCTCACGCTCGCCTCGTCCTGACGTCAAAAATCTCATTCTTCCATCCTCCTTGCTCGTACTCAAACAGCCTCTGTTCCGCTTCCCTGCCTTCCATCTCCCACAGCCGGACCAAGCTCCCCGGTGCATAGCGCCCCCGGAATACTCCCTGCCCAGGCTTGACCCCGACACGGGCCTCAATGTCGGGATCTGGCGCAGGGACGAGGCGTGCCGCGACGGCCCGAATGAAGGTCAACAAATCTTTGGGATCTGCGATCCGTGTCGCTCTCAGCCGCTCTCGCGCGTAGAGCATCTCGCGGTTGAGGAAGTGAAGCCCCTCAGCGATGCCAGCCGCAATCTTGACCTCGAGAGCCTTGCGCACGATGGGCCGGATGATTGGCTTCAGGATCCAGGCGAGACACGCAAACTTGGACTTGCTGAGTGTGTAGTTGAGGTGGTGGATGTGAACATCGACGTTACGCAAGGTCACGATCTGTTCCAGACGGTCCTTGCCAATCTCGATATCCAGAGTGATATCCACACCGCGCTTGTCCAGATGGAATCCAGCAATGCCTTCATCTACCATCCGGAAGAGGCCAGAGTGTAGACGGAACCAGTAGCCCAAATCATCCGCCGCGATAGATAGACCAGACACCGTCACCTTCATCATCGAGGTCATGGTGGACGCGGTTCCATGCCGACCTTTGCGTACTTCAAAGTCGTTGTAGGTTGAGACGTTGAGCTTGAAGGGTAAGAATGAGCTGGCATTGACGGTACGCCCCGGCTCCAGGATGAGATTCTCAAGCAAGAGGTCAATGGCTGGCGCAGCCACTTCGACGCGCGGGATCGGGATGTACTGGATGGCTTGGATGAGCAGAGGTACAAAGATGTTGACCGAGTCGGTGACCAAATCGCTGTTAGCGTACTGGCCTGCAGGGGAGAGCAACTGGGCAAGCCTCTCAGTTGTGTGGATGAGCTTCTTGATGTCCGTATCCTCCAAGACCGACTGGAAAGCAGCATGAAGATTTGCCAGAAGGTTGTCCAGATCATCCCTGATGGATGACTTGGCCGTCAATTCGTTGGACTGCTTCCGCAAACGTTTGAATCGTTCCTCAGCATTGTCGAAGAAGTCGGGATCGCTCAGCATATCCTGCACCAGGTTTCCAATCTGTCGCACGAGCTCATCAAAGTTGGGGTCCGTACGGCCATCTTCCACGACGGCGTCGAATGACCGCCTAACATCCTCCCACCGCTCGTGGTCACCAAGCGAGGTGATGAGCAGCCAAAAGTTGTGCACCGCCCTGTCGGCCTCGGGGTTGGGCTGGGTGTCCTCCTCCAAGGCCTGGACCGTCTCAGCTGCGGCGTGCGAATAAGCAAGTAGGTAACGTCTGATGAGAAGTGACAGAGTCGAGACAGATTCCTTGTAGTCTGTGCGCTTCCGGAGGTTGAGGACGGTCTGCTTGAGTCGGTGAACGAGTGCATCACCCTCATCACCCTTGGCGTGTTCCTTGATGCTCTGACCGGCCTCATCGGCCACCACAATGGCGCTATCCTTGACTGTCTCGGAGATGTCGGCAATCTCTTCCTTCAAGTCCTGATTCGACGGGGCGGCGCGTGATTTGCCATTTCCGTTTGCCTGCTTCAAGGCGTCCTCATCCTCCTTTGTTGGCTTGATGGCCTCGCCAGCCTGCTTAGAAACGTCAGACAAAGTAAAGGCGGTGTCTCGAAGGACCTCTCTTCCAACGGTGCCCAGGTCAGATAAAAAGATGCGAAAATCGGAATTGGTTAGTAGCAAGGATCCGACGGTCTGCAGACTCTTATACGCAGCAACAGCATCGGCTCGGACCTTGGCCCTGGCGGCCCTCTGCTCAATATGTGCGACATCCACATCGAGTCGCGCTTTGGTGAGATACCAGATCAAGTCCTGTATTTGATCGCTGGCGTTTTTGTGCTGCAAGACTTCAATGAATTGAGTGATCCATAGCTTGATGGTCCTGACCAGTGCCCGTCCGGATGGACTCAGGTCTTGTCTTTCTGGGTTAAGGATCTGGGCCGATAGCAGTGTTCGCAAGTGAATGATGACTTGTTGGTTGCTGGGCATGTATCCTTTAGTAAGGGCTCGTAGCATCTGGTATGTATGGAGCTTCTCGTGCAGACGCGTCTGCAGTGTTGTGTCGTCATTGTAACGCGGCAGCAGAGGCTCACGCTCTGCCTCTTCGCTATCGCTCCCACAGCCAAAACACGACAACATCTTGACGGCTTGAGTCTTTGATTGCTCAAAAACAATTGATTATGCTGCGATTGCTTGGGACGTGTTTGTTGATGAGGGTGAGGTTCATTCTTATCATCTGGCCTGTGAGAGGCGCCAAAGGGAAGGTAAAAGTGACGACGTCATGACTCGGCCGGAGCTTCTGGTCCTGATTTGTGCCTGGAGGTCGCAACCACGGTCCGTCGCATCGAAAGGCAATTTGAAACGAGCTGATTGGATAATTGACTTTTTCATTTCGTGATCATGATGATTCTTTGGTATTTTGTGATGATGCGTTGGCTTGGTTGATGAGGAATGAAAATATTGCATGTGAATGCAATGAGACTCGAAAATGGCATCATCGCTGGCAGCTGGAATGGTGCTCAAAGCTCATTCTTCTTAGCGGCAGCACACACAATCAAGGGGATACTGCAGCTTCTTTATAAAGAATGCCTGGAATCAGGTCAACCTGGGTGGGATTGGCCATTCACTCGTCTCTTATCTTTGTTATCTTCTTCTGTGTCGCCAACCCCAGCCACTGTATGCATCCCCATGGTGATCCAGGGTAGCAATGTGATGCTGTTGATTTGCCCGCCCTGGACACCCGGTCCAAGGAAAAAATAGCAGACTGCGGGTGATGAGCAACAGCTTTGTCGGCATAGAGGCATAATTTAGAGTAAAATAAATAAATTATACTCTAAATTCGATATATGAGCTTTACTTTTATCATCATAAGCTTTACCTATGGTATAATTTTCCGGATTAAACAGAAGTGCTAGCGACGTGTGCTATTTTTTTCTTGGACCACCAGCTATCCACTGTAGGATGTCTCGATCATCCAGGCCTGCTCTTTGTGCTTGCTCTGCATCGTCGTTATCTCGGTCCCTTCGAAGTTCGATGTCCTGGGCATGACCAGAACTCTGAAGATTGAGCCAGTCCAAACTGGCCTATGGGTAAGGACATTCTGAGCATTAACCCTCTTGCTGTGAGTACATGTAGGGCAGTAAGGAGGACAAGATTGTGAGTGCTCTCCATATTGGTGCGTCAGGGGGGTTGCTCCTAGGAACTTGAAAGCAAAGTAGCCTCGTCCCCACCAGTCATGTAGTGTCGGGCTAAGACAGATCATATTCCATACGATCAGACGATCCTGGGTTATCGATGAGGGAATCAAGCGTCATCCCAGTGACGCGATCTTGAGAGAGGCCGAGGTATCGGGCGATGATTGCCCTCAGTGACTGAATGATGGTTTGACGGGTGATCGACTTGCACCAAGAGAAAGGGATGATGTGACAAACATGGGGGGTACGGTTTCCCCGTCACAATGCAGACATTGCCATCTAGGTAACTCAAGACAGGTATCTGAATGTTGCCGCAATAACAGCGTCCATTTAAGGTGCAGTGGCTTTGCGAGTCCGCATGCTCGGCCAAGCTCACGTCTATTTACACCCACCCCATAGAAAAGCGACATTTTCTTATTTCTTAAACGACTTTATGCTTGAGAACCCGTTTGTCCTTTCACCGACGATATTCTCATTGACCGGTAATTTTTGAACACGATGTCTTGTGTCACTTATCTTCCCAAAGCGGAAAGGACCTCGGTAACGCCAATCGGTGACAAACCGGCCATGAACAACAACAGAAACCTCCTCTCATCCTAAATTACGACTGCCAACAGGGTCATTTCGCCCTAATAGTAGCAGATACCGGTCAAAACAACCTCAAATATTCTTCTCAAGTTTTATACGAGCCTGTGCCCCGTTGGTCGGTGGAACGTTCTCTATCTTCTGGGTTGCTCGTGCCGTGATCTGCGAGCTACCCCTTGCGTTCTCAGTGCCTGTGTCGCCGCAGTGACGGTGCGAATAAGGATCTTTGACGGGAAGGTTTTGGGTGGCCTGGCCTCACTCTCTGAAGGGGCCGTGATATTTATAAAGTGCCACTCACAGTAACCTGTCAAATCGACAAAGCTCTCAAGGTGTGTTTGCTCAACCGCTCTCCGCAGTTCTGACATAGGCATTCTGATGAGGTAACAGAATAAGGACCTCGGCAACGCCAATCGGCGACAAACCGGCCTTGAACAACAGCAGCCTCCTCTTATCATAAAATACGACTGCCGGCAGGGTCATTTCGCCTTAAAAGGAGTAGATACTGGTTAAAACAACTTGAAAGGGTCATCGTCTGAAGTTTTATACGAGCCCCATTGCCCACGTCGCGCCCCCCTCAAGTCTTGGCCTCGGCACCCCTCAGTCGGCACCTCAGCCCGATGGCGGCATCAAAAGATTGGACGCGATTATCCTTCCAGGAAGCCCTGGAGTTGGTCAAGCTTCCGGATGAATCTTCAGAGTCACAAAAATGCGTCAAGAGGTTCATGAGCCGTCAGCCAGCTTGGGAGCCAGGCAAGGAGCTCCCTTGGGACTCGTTGGGACTTGCTCCACCCAAGATTACGAGAGGAGCTTACGGCGCTGTCGTCTACGCGCAGTCATCTCTTGCGGCGGCGCGTGTTGTTGAGCAAGAGGATCACGAAGAAGGAAATGGTGTGAATGGGAATAAGCGTGGGATTCATGTGAGTCGGCTCATCTCACGGTCGCGTACCTCACTCACCATGTTTAGTCCATTCATGCAGTCTTCACCAACCCAGGGCGCTCTGATCGTCCCTTCATTCTCGACGTGTCTGAAGTTCATTCAAGTCGATCATTCTCAACTCGTCTAGTCAACGCGCGTCAACCAACTCAACCCTCGAGCAACCCTTCCGGACCCTTCCCGGTATCCGATGCTGAAGGACAACTCGACAACACTTGCTTGACATGCCTCGTCACCTTCAAACGACCTGTTCCCAGCCCCGATGATGTCCAGGATATTCCACCACAAGAACGGTACAAAGACATACTGTCGTCACGGAGGCCAGACGAATGGGACCCTTGCCCACAAGCTGACCTTGATGGGCTCAAGGCCAAGTTCCCAAATGCTGGCCATGGGGCTTTTCCAATTCTCGACATGTACAAGGTCGATATGACAGACTTCAACGTTGACAAGCCCATACCCGATCGGAGAGAGCTTATCTACTACCGATTACTCAAGCCCATCCCAAAGGAGGATATTAATGCGCATGTTGTAACCCATGCATTCGAAGCAGACCGAAACAGCCTGTTCATGCTTGGCAACCACCTGGGTTACGGCCACGACCTGGGCATAGCGGCCAGTTTGAGCTATTCATTCTATGTACACGTCAACGCTGAGGAGGCAGTCATGGAGGGTGATGGTTGGTGGATTCAAGAGGCCTCTTGGTCTCGCTTCAGCGCAGGAAGAGGCGCAATGGAGAGTCGCATGTGGAGTCCAGAAGGGAACCATGTCGCAACTGGTTATCAAGATGGCATTGTGCTACCGATGACAGCGAAACCAGGTAGAGAGCCCAAGCTATAGCTTAATTCTAGAAGTGGCATAGACTGCTATTCATGTTTCCCCGACATTTCTACCATGTAACACGGGGAGACCCAATATTATCGGCGGTGAAGAGGTCTGGCCCCGGAACTCGGCCTGACCAAGTGTGAACACCACGGGTTTAACGGATCCGAACGGAGCAATCCACCTCCGTAATCCGTAGTCTCCCTCACCCGGAGCAAGGGTCAATTCGCTGATAACCCTTGAAAATATTCCATATTTTTATTTTGTTTGACTGATAAAACACTCCACAAGGCATTCGCTGACGTGAGAGCCAAGACGGGGAGGGATTTGAGTTGTTTTGAGCCCCCTTGCCTCTTAGTCATGACGCCAACGACTACGAAAGTAGACAGCAAACCATTGAATGGAATTGACAGCGCAGTGTGAAGCTAGTTTTGTTTACTCATCCCCCTCCTTTGAGGAATCTCTCGCTTGCGGCGAGGCCCTTTTTTTGCTTAGAAGAAGGAGTCTCACACTGTTGAATGTCACTCGGGGACCAACGTGGCAAGGATAGCGTAAGCTCAGTTTGCTGGCTTCGTAACTTGTTGGGAGCTCCCTCAAATAGCAGGCCGATGCGATGAAACATAATACAGAATGGAATTAATGCAGGCTAGGATTGTATAGGTGATACCAAGCGCAACGTACTCTACTCCGGAAAGACTTGCTAACGATGGGTCCCGTCTTGCCGATCTCAACTGGGCTGCCCCTGTCGATTTCGCAGAGATTACCTATGTGGGCATATCAGCCTTAGATCCGGGTCCCATTTGTTTTTCTTTTCTTCCTAGGGCTGGTCGAGGAGGGGCAAACCAAGCTTCCTACCTGCCTGTTTGCTGACTGAACTAGAACTTCTAACGTTAGAGAGTCTGACAATCCCCCTTCCGCTATAACCGGGGTCCTTTTGTGGTGGTTGGGCCAGAGTTGTAATGTCAGCGGCAATGCATGTTAATCGGACGTAAGATGGCGACTGTTGATTAAGTCCGTTATGGATATTGATATGGAGAAGGGAGGGGGATGTAAGAAACTTGAGGACTATATAACAGAGCTCTCCCAAGTTCGTTGTTTGTCTCAGTCCAGTTCCATATCCAACAATCTCACAACCACCTCACAATGGCCTCGAACGCTCCCCTAGGCATGGCAGCCTACGCCGCCCCTTCTCTCTTCCAGCCTCACCGAGCCCGTGATGCTATCAGAGATGCTCATAAGAAAAAGATTCCTCCTCTGCTGGGTTACTACGCTGGTCTGAGTGCCGTTCCTCTGACTCGACTCCTGGCCCCCATGAACTTTGACTGTGTCTGGATCGACTGGGAGCACACATCTTGTAATGTGGAGACTATGACGACCATGGTCCACGAGGCCATCTTTATGAGCCAGGGCCGCACTATTCCTTGGGTTAGAGTTCCTGGTCACGACCACGCTGCCATTGGATATGCTCTGGATGCTGGTGCTAGCATCGTCGTCCCTCAGGTATGTCGTTTCACTTAATAGCAATTAGGTACAGGGCTAACTTTTGTCAAGGTTGAGACTGTGGAACAAGCAAAGCATGTCGTCTCATCTGCCAAGTACGGAACCAAGCAGAACGGCACTCGATCAGCTCCCCCATTTAGACTGGTCCCCTATCTCACCGATGCTCCTTACGACTCAACACGTGACGTCCACAAGTGTCTCAACGACCAGGCCGCCATCATGATTCAGATCGAGACTCTTGAGGGTGAGTTGACGATTGACATATGAAACAAGACCAGGCTCTAACATTCTATCTTAGGTATCAACAACCTCGACGCTATCCTCACAGAGGTCCCTGACATTGACCTCGTGTGGCTCGGCTCCCTCGACTGCCGTCTGAGCATGAACCTCCCCGGAAACATGGGCATGGGCGGTGACGAGCAAGAGTGGCTGGACGCCCGAGAGAAGTTCTTCTCCGTCCTGGACAAGCACGACAAGCCCTACTCCGGCTTTGCCTTTGGTGCTCCTCCATACGGATCCCCCGAGGCTCTGAAGAAGGCTGCCGAGAGGATGAGCATGATCATCATGACTGCCGATGTGATGCATCTGGTAGCCATGGGTCAGGACCTGGCTCAGGCTCGTGAGATTGTTGCCTCCCCTGATACCAAGGGAGAGACCAACGGGGAGAAGAAGGAGAATGGAGTTGAGAAGAACTGATGTATCTCTAACGTGTTTGGAATAATGAATGATGGGTTATAGATATGAGGATATTAGAACTATCGCTTCAAAATTCTACTTTGAATGACAGTATGTACGCATTAAAGTGAACTCGTATGAGTGTGCCTTGTTTGTTCCTGATTGCCCCTTGTAAAGTAAATCTACGTATAGGTTAGCTGATTGTCGGGCACCGGCTAAAAGAGAACAATGAATAAATGTGTTCTTTGTTATAGTTGAAGCCGGGATAACCGAGCTAGAAGATGGAGAATAACGAATGGTTGACTACGTTGTTATCAGGCAATCCAGGGTTTTTAGATCGTACCCGAGACATCCGGCCACCAACCAGAGCGCCGATAGATCCTATCATTCTACATAGGTTTTGCGTGGTCACTGACCTTTCAATTTACTCTCCTATCATTGTTCCTCCTCTGTTTGCTGCGTGACGCTTTACGAAATCACTACGGGTATAATTTGTGAAGTCTCAACCCATACTGACGGAGGCTGGGAGGGTCCTTCTAAACGGGAGAATAGAAATAAACGTCACAAAATGGAAATATGAGTACCACGTACTTGTATCTTTCTTCTTCTTTATGTGTACCTAGGTAGTTGACAAGACTTGGCTTGCGTGTTCCTTGACTTTGGCGCCTTTTCTGTTTCCATGTGAGGCCTCCCACACCAGAGGATTTGTGTGAATACCCAACAGTGAGAAGAATTTGCTCGCTGACAGCTCTGACCCTCAAAACTCTAGACATAATCACTTTAGCGGCGTGTAGTCTTATTTATGGATTGTATTGGGGGCGAGATGCACAGAGTAGTCATGAGGAACGTGAAGTCATGAAGGAAAGACAAAGCAGGTAGAAAAGGCAGAGCTGCTTGACCCCGAAACAGGACTGAATCTTTGTTGAAAAGAATAATCCAGCATATAAAAGCCACTCTGACTGTTTTCCAAGAGAAAAGATCGTCATTATTTCAAATAGAGGCACCTCGATAGAGGCTCAGCGATGGTGACGTACACTCACCAACATAAGAATCGGAGCTAGGGGTTGAAATATTCTGTAATTCCGAACAAGCATCATCGAAACCCTTGTCAGACTTGGGGTCGGTCTGAAAAGCATCAGCCAAGGAATGCTGCACATTGGTTTTGGGTCTTGAGTCTTCGTCATGCTTTAAAGACCCTGTATGGAATACGCAAGCAAGCGCTTATTTAAGCTTATCAATTAAAGTACATTGTACCCGTGCTTCCGGTCATCCATTCCTAAGCCAAGAAAATGAGCCCAGAAGAAGAGAGAAGCTGCGGTCAAACCCGCTCTTTCGAGTGACGCCGACATTCGGGATGCCAAGAGAAGACGCGTACGTCAGCTTCGAGGGGAGGTCGGTTTTAACCCACTCGGATTTAACAAGATGCTTACAGATCATCCCGCACAACGGTGGGATTTTTCTTTTACCCCCCCCCCCCCTGTCTTTTGTGAATTTTGTCTTTGTCGGTGGGTGATCACTTTTTTCTTCGTCGATCTGCCGGAGGCCAATCATGTCTGGGTAGGGTTTGAATGAATGGTCGTGTGAGGGTCCTGCCACTTTTTTGTACAAATCTGGGGCGGCCTTTATCTGATCGAAATTGATCAAAGACGAGATGACTTGAGTTTGTCCTCAAACAAAGCCCATACAAAAAACATCCATGCATTCATCCAGACTCACATCTTACACGAAATAAGTTACACTCACGTATCAAGGAGTCTACCGAAATCGTCGGAGAATGCCCAAACGTTATGTCACATAGAATGGGGACTCACCCCGTCAAAGCCCAGCCGGCCGGCCGGGTCCCCGTTTCTCTCCCATGACGAGGCCAGGGTGGCTTAGCATGCTTGGTATACTATGAAGTCTCTTTCTCGGACCGCCAAGACTTGGGGTGAATGGTGATGTGTGTTGGTCCAAGCACTTATACTTTGTGCGCCCGGTGAGATAGGTACGGCTGGACCCTTTTTTTCTTCTCTTCTTTCTTTGATATGAAGCATATTTGGGAGATTTAAGACATTGAGGATCCCAAAGTTTGCCGTGGGAATCAGTATCACGGCGAAGGGCATTCTACAACTGCAGTAGCCCCCTCATACACACACGATGAATTTCTCAGGTTTCTTGTTATACTTGCTTTCGATTTCTGTCTCCCTCCTGCATGTACATGGTAAGTTCCCGCCACACAAAAAAAAAGGTTACATGATGCACCTGTCGATCATGTGTAACTAACATGGAATCCTTCCTTCAGCCTTGTCAATAGCCAGAAGCCCAATTCGTCACGCCTCCCTCATCCAAGACGTACACTTTTCACAAAGTCCCAAAAGCCTTGACACATCTTCAAATTTTCAAGTTGAATTCACCATATCAAAAGAAAAACAGAGGATCCAACTAAATCTTCAGCCAAGCCGCAACGTCATCTCGCGTCTCACAGACGTTCGACATGTTGGACCAGACAGGATCAGCGGTCTGTCCAACAACTTCATAGGAAGAGACTCGCCGCTCCTGTACAAGGGAGATGCCTTTATTTCCGATATTGAGAAGCAAACGTGGAGGAAAGTTGGCTGGGCCCGGATAATGGTTCGTGCTCGGAACGGCCGATATCTTCTTGAAGGCGTCTTTAACCTTGACGGCGATTACCATCACATCTCGCCCAGCTCCAACCTCCGCCATAAGCAGTTCTCACTGGACGGCAAATTCCCTGCTACGGACGCTCCGTACATGGTTGTCTGGAGAGAGTCGGATAATGTCGAGCAAGACGGAGGCATCTTTCAACGATCCTTGTCCAACGCATCGGTATGTGGCACACAGAGTTTGGACCGTCGTTCGCTTTCTCTGGATCTGGATGACCGAGATAAAAAACGAGACACGCCACGTTATGGATTCGTCGAGCGTGTGCGTCGACAAAGCGGGATTGGCTCGATCGACCCGGTGGACGTGATTGGAGATACCAGCGGGTGTCCGTCGACAAGACGGGTAGCCATGATTGGAGTTGCAACGGATTGTTCGTACACGGCTGAGTTTGACTCGCTTGAAGATGCTCGGGAGAACATCATCTCGCAAATCAATATTGCCTCGCAAGTGTACGAAGATGCCTTCAACATCTCCCTTGCCATCCGCAACCTGACCATCAGCGACTCATCCTGTCCATCAACAGCTTCCACCACAACAGCCTGGAACCTCCCCTGTTCGTCAGATACCGACATCTCCAGACGACTCAGTCTGTTTTCAGAGTGGAGAAGTCAATTCAGCGATGAGAACGCCGCATGGTCCCTGATGAGCGCCTGCGAAAGCGGTTCGACAGTCGGCATGGCCTGGATCGGCAACATCTGCAGTCGAGGAGGGAGAACGTGGCGAGGCGGAAGCTCTGTAGCATCTGCTAATGTCGTCATCCGTACGGCTGCCGAGTGGCAGGTGTTTGCCCACGAGTTGGCGCACAACTTTGGAGCTTCTCACGATTGCACGTCCGACACTTGCAGTGGCGATTCTCCTGTTGAGGGCTGCTGTCCCCTTAGCAGCTCTACCTGCGATGCCAGTGGTCAGTACATCATGAACCCGCAGAGTGGAAGAGACCTGCGTGAGTTCTCACCTTGTACTATTGGAACCATCTGTACAGCGATTGGAGATGAGTTGATCGACACGAGCTGTCTTGTGGATGAAGATGATGCTCCTGATATCAACGAGAGTCAGTGTGGAAACGGCATCGTCGAGGCAGGAGAGGCGTGCGACTGCGGTGGCGAAGAAGGATGCCCGGATGACTCATGCTGCAACCCTTCAACATGCCAGCTTCAGAGCGGTGCCGCATGCGATCCATCGACAGATGCCTGCTGTACAGACCAATGCCAGGTCGCAGCAAGTGGCCAAGTCTGCAGAGCCAGCACAGGCGACTGTGATCCCGAGGAGACATGCGATGGAGAGTCAAGTCGATGTCCCGAAGACGAACAAGATGATTCCTGCGGCGACGACAACGGAGGAACCTCTGGAGGCGGTAGTAGCGGAGGAAGCGGAAGAAGCTGGTTCGACGAGAACAGAACCGTGGTGATTGCCGTCGCAGCCTCTGTCGGAGGCGTCATCGTCGCGCTTATCCTAGGCTGCTTCATCGTCTCGTGCGTGAGGAAGAGGAGGAGAAGAACTGGGAACCGACTTCAGAAGAATAATCCTTTTGATGTGAACAATCCCTCCCCGCCTGTCGCTATGGGAGAAGCACCGGCTATGCCACGGATGGTGCATCGTTATATGTAAATTTTTTGGAGTTTGGGATGCATTTAGCATGTTTTATGATTCATGATAAAGAGATTATGTTACTTATCTATCAAGAAGAGATTTGTTTTTGCTGCTTGTTATCTGATTACGGGGTCCGAGGTCGGTGCATGTTTTTTAGAAGCCATCACAAGGAAACGCACCAATTTGATTGCTAGGCAAAACCCACTGTGCGCTGGCCTAACCGTGCATGGCTAAATTTTCTGATTCTGTTTGGATCCGAGTCCCAACGAGATGTCAAACAGCGAGACGAAGAGCAGCTTGATCGCAACTTGATTAAGATCTAGGTATGATGAAGCGCAATACATTATGCATGATGAAAGCTACAGAATGAACCGAGGCATACAATATTATATTTGGCTATTATAGACATTGTCACCTCTCAAGTCTTTGTCTGTGAAAGGCGAAATCACCGGCACTCACCAAGGCGCTTCGCAGTATCGCATCCGTCTCACATGGATAGTTGGATAAACTCTAGACAAGTCAGCTGTCAAGTCGATGCAACTAGCTATATGAGACTACGTATACTCCATAGACGCGTGACTACTATCCATGCAACAATCCATACCTTCGGCAGAGGAATACACCGAACAAACCCTGCCTTTCGTCCTTCTTTGTGTTGACTACCGCTTTCCAAGGTCCAGGCTGTCCGCAAAGCTTTGATATGAATGGACCGGTTAACAAAGATCCACACTATACCTAGTTTCGGTTGAGAAAAAACCACGGGGTCTTTTCCGTTTATAGTTACATTCGGTGGTTCGTTGCATTGACGTTTGCTATGCGACCCCTTGGCGCGGAGTCTTTACTCCATTAGGGGAGCTCAAGAACTTGAACGCGTGGAATAGAGTGTTGATCTTGAGTTAAAAAGGAAGAGATGCATCGGCCTATATATCTTTGAGAGTCATGCCGATGCAGGCACCGCTACTTGGGGGCGGGGAAAGAGGTGAAATCCTACGAACCCCCAAAGTCCGGGGAACAGATCACGGAAGCTTATTTGTGGGGTATTAGACCACGATGGTGTGGTTTTGTATAGGCATACCTGGTCAAGGGCAACGATCTTCATGGGAACCTTCTTGAAAAGGGTAGAGGCTGGGATTTGAGCTTAACCACCTGTCATATTGGGACAAGGATAGTCATCCGCAGCAAACTAGTTAGTTCAAGACCAGGAAACATAAATAGGAGTGACTAGGTCTTGAGAAACAAGTCATCTGCAACCAGAAACCATGCATCTCAGAACTGGTATCGTGGCACTTTGCGGCATGCTCGTCGGTGCATCAGCACTGTCGATCAAATCAACAAAGTCCTGGACCATCGCCACCGATCTCCAAGGTCCCGAGAGACTCAACGGAGTGAGCTACCAGGAAGATGTGCTGATCACCTTTGGCGACTATCAATATGTCACCTTTTACGAGACGACCCCGGCTGGGTATAGCAACCACTATGTCAAGGTTGGCCGTCGTCGTGTTAGCCCGTCAGTTGGCGACTGGGAATACCTGACTCTTACCGACTACGTCCAAAAGACCATGGATGGGCATAATATGATTTCTATGGGTATTTCTGGTGATGGAAAAATTCATCTTAGCTTTGATCACCATGTCAGTGCACTGGCCAAAAGGGTGGGGATTATTCACTGACCGTTTGTAGGACGTGCCCTTGAACTATCGCGTTTCCACGTCGTCTATTGCAAAGGATGTTCCGTCAACGTGGAATGCGGACCTGTTTGGGCCTGTTGTTCATGAGCTTTCGGGATCTACTGGTCCTTACACGCCTTTGACTTACCCCAGGTTTGAGTCGTTGAGCAACGGTGACATGCTCATGGAATTCCGCATTGGACAGTGAGTAGAACCCTTTCTTGGTGGGATGTCCTGCTAATTTTCAAAAGATCTGGTGCTGGTGATAGCTACATCCACCGATACAGCTCTTCGACCGGAAAGTGGCAAGCCTATGGAAAATACATCGAGGGAGATGACAACAACGCCTACATCAACGGTCTCAACTCCGTCAACGGAAAACTGTACACCTCGTGGACCGTCCGTGAAACACCGGATGCAAACACCAACCACGATGTTTTCTTTGCCTACTCGGACGATGACGGCCAAACCTGGTTCAACACCAACGGCACCAAACTACCAAAGCCCATCTCAACATCCCTGGATAGCACCATGATCTGGGATATTCCTCAGAATAGCCGCATGGTGAATCAAGAGGGCCAGTTTGTGGATGCAAAGGGAAGGGTTCATGTTCTCATGCGGGATAACCTCAGCGGAGAACATCTCTACCAGCATTATCTCAGGGATACAAGCGGTAAGAAAAGAACAAAGTTGTTCGTGTGCATAAATAGCTGACACGTATTCTAGGCAAGTGGACAAAGAACGCCATCAAGGTGAGCGGCATCAACGGCCCCGATCTCTTCGACCCCCGTGGAAAATTCGCAGGAGACAAGTCAGGCGAGCACCTCATCGCCCTCCTCCCTGATGCAGCGGCATTGAAGACGGGAATCTACGCATCCACGGCAACTGGAGGATTCAAGGATTGGAAGTTTCTGGCCGATATCCCCAACACTTCTACCGAGCCTCTGTTTGATAACACTCGTCTCCGCGATCAGGGCATCTTGAGCGTGTTTGTGCGACAGGGTGGAGGTTATCCTGATAGGAAGCTGCAGGTCTGGGACTTTGAGCTTGCGTTTTGATTAGGGCTCAAAGAGGGCTGTAGGATGCACGGCGGTCACTGCTGAATATCTAAAGGCGTGGCACAATATCTACTGTAGAATCAAACACAGGCAGCACAAGAAAATGTGACTCGATGAACCACCCACTGCACTCATACACTTGATACTTGATCATAGGGAGAGTGACTTTAAGTAATATTTTATAGCAAAGGCAAAAAATAAGTTAGCAAAGGCAAATAAACCCCGAATTGATGTCATCTCAAACACGTCCCTTTTTTCCCCTTACAGTGACAGACTGACTTTGCCAGTGACGTTACAGGCACCAAGTTCCTAGCCAAAACTCTTAACGTCGCGCGCGTGAAGCCCCTCCTTGCACCTCAGCTTCTCAACACCCCAGCATCGGCGTTTGCAAGGTGAATCACGACGCTTAATTTTTCTCAAATCACTCCTTTTTTCATGATCGAAAGAAGTTATATTCTCTCTCTTTTACACTGTCGTCTTTTATAAAAAATATTCTCGACTCTGCTCCTTCATCTTGCGCCCTTCCGTGAAGCGTTTCGAGTTTGCTTCGTTCGTTCTGCACGGTATCATCGCGAGATTACACGCTTCTCAAGCTTCGAGTCGCCTTTCGTCGGCGTCTGCTTCACTCTGAATCTCTTCCTTCTTGCGGATCTGTGTTCTGCTCTAATGCGCACCTGGTAACGATCCTGACCCTATGAGGTGAAGCTATGTTGTGCTGACGATCGACCAAGGCGTTGGAAGTATTCCTTCTCTACCGACAAAGAAAAATAGACCATCGTCGCCGCGAGTATCTAGTCCTTGTTTCGGTGAGTTGGACTCCCTGTTTTGAGTCGAACCGTGCTGACACTCATCTCAAGCAGACCTGACGTCTTCCTCCAACCAGCCCAACATGTCTACTCGACAAGCTCCGCCTGCCTCTCGCCTCGCCCAGGATGGCCCTTCGACTGAGAGTGTTCTGGAGATGCTCCGAACCCCTTGGAGCGAAGTCTACACCCTCAGCCAGGATGGAAACACCTACATTCGCCCCCAGTGCCTGAGAGACACCCCCGTCGCCAAGCTTACCGAGAACAGCCCCTACTGGAGAAGCACCTGGCACTCACTGGACGAGTACCTCGCTCAGGAAGAGGAGGAGGAGCGCCTCAAGAAGGAGACTGGCGAGCGTCTCAAGCTTGACCCTACCAACAAGTCCGTCGCCGCCGCTCACAAGCTTCACCAGGACAATGTCAGCAAGCACCGTCGAATCAGAGACATCTTTGGTCCTAACACGAGATACCATCCCAACCAGCTGGTTGCCAAGCATCACCTCCCCGACGATGGTCTCTGCCAGAAGGAGATCATGTACCGCCTTGCCTGCAAGATCTCTGACCTTCGCGTCCTCCATGAGAAACATGAGCTGGCGATGGACCCATTTGACTTTATGCGCTGGAGAATCTCCAAGAAGATTCTGTCCTTCATCCCCTTCCCCGGTAGTTCCGCCCGAGACAACATTCGAACCATCGTGTACAAGATCTGCGAAGACTGCGGATCAAACCCAAACATGAAGCAGTACGAAGATGTCCTCCTACGTTCCGCCATCCTCCGATCTGCAGGTTACCAGAACAGAATCGCGAGCTTCACCACAAAGGTGGACAAGCCCAAGCCCAAGGCTCACAACTCTGGAAACGCTCATCCTCGCCCTCGTGTTTCCTCTGGTGGCAGACCTCGTGTTGGGAGCTTCTCCAACGTTGCTCCCAACACGTCGTCTTCGCGGCCTACTCTGCCTCCTCCTCGTGTGGACAAGCATCGCCCTCAACCTAGTGCGTATATGGGCATCAACGCTTGGAGAGAGCAGAGACGCCGAGAGTCGGAGAAGAAGGAGAAGGAGGCTGAGAAGTAGAAACATTTGTTGTTTCTACGCGTGCCCACAGGTTAGTCTTCTTCACTGTCTCCCCTATTCTATACTTACTTACCATCGTCAAAGTCTCATGTACCACATACCTTTTTTTTTTTTTTTTGACAGCACCCCCTGTATACTATCGATGACGACAATTGCCTCGAAACGGCCCGGACGACTTATACTTTTTTCTTTTTTGATCTCTTACGCAGCGAGATTTCTCTTCGCCTAGCTTTTTTTTAGAGTCGGCAATTTTACCAAGGGGATTATAATCAGGGTGGAGGCAAGAACGATCCAACTGGATCAAGTTCGATCTATGTTTACTTTTTGTTACAAGTTAGGGGTGTGCTTATACTTTTATATTTTGGAACTCAAATAATATCTACTTGCTATGCCATGTTAATATCGTGATTTGAAATTTATGTGTCTATATATTCTAGTCATCATCTCCTGGTAAACTCTCTAACCCACAACCCCCTCATCAACATGAAAATGCGATAGTGGTATGTCTATAATGTCGAATGCAGGGTCTGCGAGGCACTGGTTGATCCTCACACCCAAGTACCTATAGTGATCACCTCGTGGGCCTAGGCCGAAGCCACATCGTTTGTAACTCTGAAGACTAAGCAGTCAAGGTGTCGGAGCTATTCGGGTTCCAGTTCGGAGAAACAATCTGCCCTTATGAACTCAGGCGCATCAGGGAACCGAGGAGGCTGCCTCATCATGCGGGAGCAAGACGAGGTCTAGATCTCAATTATGAGATTCATTTCTTTTTACCAAGACCCAGAGAAACTATGGAACATAAGGGCATGATGCGCCAGACGGACATTGCGAAAACGACGGCGAGGACCTTCGCGAAAGAGAGACTCACTAGAGCGATGGGTGACGGTCATCTCAATATCAAAGTCATTGACAAGCTCGAAGTAGACCACGCGGTGCCAGACGCCCTCAGTCGTCTACCTAACGAACAAAATCGAACCCCTTCAGATGCCCAAGGTGGACGCGACGATCTACCAGATGAGAGGCCAACCGTTCCCTTCCGAACTGAACCATCGAACCAAATTGCAGGAAGGAATAATCATCCTACATGAAGCCTGCCTGGTACCCGGGAATATGAGGGTAGTCAAGAGGCTCTTGGTGCACGACGACCGATCATTCAAGGACGAGCCGGAGCCGATATCCAAGTTTGTTCGACAGAACAAGCAGGCGCACCAATACCTCCTGAAATGGTACAGAGAGTTGACTTGACCGCAGTCTTGGGTGGTGATGCGGAGTTAGAGACGCTTTGGCGGAGTGTATCGAAGTGGGAGCCCCCCATCGCGTTGGCGGCAGCGACGGGCACTCGGCCGGATATTGGGCATTTCTACAAATGAAAGAGAACCCTGGGAACAACCTCACCGAGTCTTCTTTGCCATACCTTGGTCAGCCACTCAATCCTTAAGTTCTTGGTTCCGGCGGAGTCTCCTTGAACGGCAGAGTAGTTGTAGCGACATGAAACGGACTCACTTAAGAATAACGGCGGCTATATCAAGTTAACCCATCACCTGGATCAGTCTTTCTATTTGTAGTTCAGGTTCAGGCTCAAGGTGGGTTTAAAATACTCTTCGACGCATCTAAAAGAACCCAGGTTAACAAACGTCTTGATTTTGACAGAAGGGTTCTTAACTTCTACTAATCAGTCAAAGAGTCTTTATCAGGTGACTAGACGTACATCTTCACTAACTAGCCTCGCAAGAACACCCATCATCGTCCGCTCACCCATGGTTGGTAGAAGTTGACCGGATCTCTTCTCGGTAGGTACTCACTGAACTCAACCACCACGCCCTACAATGAGCACAAAACGCGCTATAAATTGCCCACACCAACCAGTCACCCGACCATATTTCTCCTTTTTTCTAGCAATATAGAATTATAGCCGAGGTCGTGGCGCTGTATGGTCGATCGGCTTCAACGGCTATATCGGGTATCGCGGGATCAGGAGAGGAGCCACACGTCATGAAGGGTCTCGGTCTTTCCCCGAGACGGTCAGATGGCTGTAAACTTTCGCATAGTGTTTCTAAGCAAGGGAGGATATAAGAAGGGCCTATGGAATTGTGAAGTGGAGGCCTCTGCCGTTGGTTAATTATATCCGGTCAAACATCCACAAGGTCGACAATTGATCCAACATCCTACGATAAACCAAGGTACATCTATCTATGAACACATGTCAACTACGTCTAACAAATAACAGGCCATTATGAGTGTAACACGAGCAGTCTTGGCAACAGACCGAGCCCGACTAGCTCATCTGTTCCCATGGGTCACGTTGCCCTTCATCGTGGGCGCGCCCATGCGTGTCATGTCAGGACCAGACCTGGCCCTCGCCATTTCCAAAGCTGGAGGACTGGGCTTCATCGGACCCGGTGCAAAGCCTGAAGACACCGCCAAAGATCTAATCACAGTCAAGGAACTGTTGAAGAATGCGCCTCCAAACACATTGCCACCGTCATTTCCGTCCCAGGATGTCCTCCCCGTTGGAGTGGGGTTCCAACTTTGGAATGGTGACCTCAATTCTGCGGTTCAGGCTGTGAAGCAGCATCGACCTTGTGTGGCTTGGCTGTTTGCTCCTAGGCGGGGTCAGGAGGAGTTGGATGAGTGGGCTACTCGTTTGCGCGAGGCATCTCCCGGGATTCAGATCTGGACTCAGATCGGCACCATCAAGGAGAGCATCGAAGCCGCAAACAGTGACAATCGCCCAGACGTCCTAGTCATCCAAGGAGCAGAGGCGGGTGGCCACGGCAGAGCAAACGATGGCTTGGGAATCATGGCTCTGTTCCCCGAGATTGCGGACAGGATCAAGGACTCGGGCATCACACTAGTAGCGGCTGGGGGCATCGCCGACGGTCGAGGAGTCGCAGCAGCCCTAGCTCTAGGAGCAGCAGGGGTAGCGATGGGAACCCGCTTCCTAGCAGCCACAGAAACTCGTATCAACAAGGGCTACCAACGGGAAGTCGTGCGAGCGGCCGACGGGGCGCAGTGCACCACCAGGACGATGCTGTACAACCGTCTCCGCGGCACCATAGGCTGGCCGGAGGAGTACAGCCCCCGCGGGATCGTCAATCAGAGCTGGCGTGACCACCAGGAGGGCGTGGCGTTTGACGAGATCAAGCTCCGACACGACGAGGCTGCTGCCAAGGCGGGCGAGAAGGGTTGGGGCCCCGAGGGGAGGTTGGCCACTTATGCGGGTGCTGCGGTTGGTCTCGTGCATGAGGTTGATGATGCCGGGGCCCTCATTCAGCGGATACAGTGTGAGACTAGAGATATTGTGAGGAGGCTTGCGGAGGAAGCTGTTTGAAAAGGTATCTATGCAGGCTGGCGGTAACAAAAAAGGGGTGGTTTATGCACTTAGGAACTTATGAGTCTGCAACTCAAAGGTATACAGTGTCTGTTGAGAGCCTGGTCAGTCAGATTCAAACGGTAAAAGAATTTTCACGCGGAACAATGCATTGTTTGCTCAGCTCGTTTGCTTCTCCTCCTACTGTAGGGACGTAATCCCATCTCTCAGAGCCTTGTACGACAGTGACGAACTTCGCAAACGTGCATTAGTTCTAGGTAGACCAATCAATCCTATCAACATTTCTGCTTACGTGTAGTTTTGGGGGTTTTTCCTCTTCCCTCTTTTCTCTTTTCTCTTTCCTTCTTAAGTTTCTCTTCTCCCCAGAACTTTCAACTCAATCAGACCAACTACCACCACCACAACTCTTTGGTTACATTCCCATCTTCTCTCACCAACTCTTCTCACTTTCTCCCCTTTCTCAGCCTGCAAGCACACCAAGTCATGTCCCAATCCAAGCTAGACTCCTTCCCAAAATTCCCTCGCCTGGCCAATGAGCTCCAAGACCTAGTCTGGGAATGGTCTATCAAGGATCGACCCCCGGCTGCTCATTTTGCCAAACTCGGACACCACCTTCTCGTCAGCCGAAATCCGAACGGCGAAAAGGGGTCCATCTGGACATATACCATGATTGAGGACCTCGCATGGTGTGAGCCCCCTCAAGAGTTGAGAGAGATACGTCCTCAGCCTCCAGAGTTGCACATCGACGTTCTGCTTCGGACTTGTAAGAAGTCACGTCACGTCGCTATGCGACATCGAAACTCGTGGGGTCCTGAGGGAACTCTTCAGCTCTATGACCCTCGTGACAAGGGTCGTGCAAACATCTTGGACTTTTCAAGAGATTTCGACATAAAGCCGCCTCGTGTGTATAGGAGATGGCTACACGAAGAATACATGCCCCCGAGAATCTATGACCTTCCATGTCGCAAAGTAGACAACTCTCGAGACCTAGTCATCTTGGGACCCGAGTGGATTGGTGCCGCGCACGAGCTTCAGACGACTCTTGTACAGACTCACTACGAATGGTCAATCCCCGTTCAGCGAGTTCCATATCTCGCACTCACCTACACTACCCGCTTCCACGAGTTCCTCGACAGTCAGTTGACGTTGATGACTCGCTTCCTCCGCCTCCGCCCAGATGTTCTGTACATCCTCATCAACCCTGAAGAGTTTGACGACGACTACACTGTCCTAACCACAAAGTTTGAGCGGAACAGTGTCAAACGCAGACGGGCGGCCCTCGAGACACCTTTCCCAAAGCGCAAGGGGGCAGAAGATCTCGTCGCCAGGGCTCCAACTCGGTTCTGGTACGGGGAGAGGGAGTACTATGAGCTCACCTGGGACGAGATGGAGTACAAGATGATGACTTCTGAGCGTTGGAGACAACTCGCTAGGGCGATTGACAAGGCGAGGCACTTGGAGACTGATACCTGTGATGGATGCAACGCACTTGACTGCAACAAGAGATCCTACACCTTCCCTGCCATTTGGAAGGTCATGTCTTGGAAGGATCCTGGACAGGAGAGGCCATCAGAGAACGACAAGTATTCCGAGCTGGAGAAGACATTAGAAGAACACCACGATCCTAAATTTGACAAGTCACCGGAGAACAACGAAGATCCCGAACTGGACAACTCATCGGAGAACAACGAGGATCCCGAACCGGACAATTCATCGGGGAACAACGGGGATGTCGCACCGTATGCAAACGACAACAATATTTACATTACGTCAATGCCCTATCCAGATGACTGGTGGCTATCCCAACTTCCTCCTACCTGCCTGTTGGACCCCTGGGATCATGAACTGGACAAGTCATCGGAAAACAAGAAGGATTCCGAATAGGGGTTCTTTGTTCACACAGAGGGAGAGTTGCGACTTGGGACATTCATTCAAACATGGGACTGGAAACTGTTGGTTTGTGTTTTATGATCTTTTCTTTGCTTGGGTGCGGTGCATTACACCAGGTTGGGTCTTAGCCCTTGGAGTTTTGCTTTGGGGTATTAGCCCTTGGGAGTTGCCGTTGTTTAAGGGGTATGGATGGGATACTTGAGGCAGCATTGACTGCCGGTGGGATACCAAACAAATTTTTTTTAAATAGTTACTCTCAAAATACCAATGTAATGATGTGTGTTATTAATATGGCGTTGAAAATTATGCATCTCTTGTTGAAAACAGTTACTTGCACGGAACAGGGTCGACTTTAAAATGTTGACAATGCACTACACCACAACAG
This sequence comes from Fusarium euwallaceae, assembly GCA_002168265.2. Classification (NCBI taxonomy): domain Eukaryota; kingdom Fungi; phylum Ascomycota; class Sordariomycetes; order Hypocreales; family Nectriaceae; genus Fusarium; species Fusarium euwallaceae. The sequence continues at coordinate 891,237 of NHTE02000027.1, forward strand.
CGAGACTCTAGCCGATCTCGCATTTGTAAATATTTGTAAGTAGTCTACCTGATATCGCAGTTGATGGCCAACCAGTTCGTGCAATTCAACTCAAATGCCAATCTCATTGAGCCAGTTCCATCCATTCGCCCAGTCGTAGTTTGAACATGTGTCGAGCATGTTGATTAGAACCTGTTTAAGGGTAGCAAGGTTTGCCCCCGGGATCCGCTGGAGTTTGCTTGAGTGTCAAGGGAACGCACAGCCCAGCTGGAAAAGAGTTCAGTCCCAGCCAGCCACATGGTCAATAGTTTTCTGTTCCTTGTCAATCAATGGGGTTTGTAGTGATGCAGTGGAGCTCATGCCTGCATGAAGACGTGTCTAACTAGAATGCTGCATGTCTTGGATGTATTGGTTGATTCAGCTCGCCACAAGCAGCAGGAAGACTTAGATATGGCTATACGGTGAGAAACCCATGGAAACTCATAGGGTTTGGATGGGATGTTTGCAATTACAATCACCGCGGCGTGTAGGGACGAGCCACACCCAGCCCACCTCGGCTCAAGCGCCAGAATCCCCTGCCTTTGCTCGGCGGCAGCTGGGCCTGTAGGCAAGAGCTCAGCTCTAGAAATAGAAATGCGTTTTGATAGGCTTGACTTTCGCCTCCGAGTTATGTGGGAATCGTCGTAACTCGTATTCAGCCCAAGCTTGGACTTTGTGGGGGATTTGCATCCTTGTCTACCTCGATTGGTAATGTGGTGCCTTATTGGTCACCACTCTACGATGATATCATTACAGTGGCGGTGCCTAAGTTGTCATGAAGGACCTCCAGGGGTTGGGGAATCTACCGAGAAACCTACATATACCTAGTCGGAACTGATGTTGCCAACAGATAGAGCTGCACATCTCAACGGCACAGTGAATAACTCATTCTAGGGATATTATGCAGAGTACCATGTTAGATTCATTCTGCTTCTTATTCGATGCTATATATTCCAAGTTTGTGCACTTTTATTATGGACGAAAATACTCTCAGGAGGCTTTTCAGGGGCTACATGACAGGAGGACAGCTTGAATCCATAGGCGAAAAAGAAATTGCCCATTAGATTTTATTAGTTTGTATACATTTCTAATAAATGAGGTGAAAAAAACATCATAATTGGGACATACTCAAACTATCTTGGATGGGCCACGCGTTGGGTTTGCCTTATAGGGATAACTCTTCGGGAATCCTTCCGCCATCTCCACACTCAGCGATCCTACATGCACAGACAGGCCGATCACGTAGGATGGACCAGAATTTATTCCACTGCACTTCTAAGTCCACTCAGAGGGGGATACGGCGGTTCTACCCACTCTCCTCGTCTTGGAGACGACACCCATCCCAAGGTCGTCTATCACAAGGACGGCGGCAGCACTCACTGCATGCGAATGGCCAACGAGGGAGACGACGATGTAGAGAACTACACCTAGGACTGGGTCACCTCTCCCCTCGTTGGATGGGGCTGGTGGCCTACTACTGACAATGGCCGAGCCTACAGCGACCTGGTCTATGGTAAGTGGCCTAACGATGCTACGGCTGTACCCAAGTTCTGGGATGCTGATGGCATGTACACCAACACGCTCTGAAAGGCAGCTGGAGACTGCTGTGAGGACTTTGACCCCTCTTACGACGATGGTGAGTAGTTAACGGGCAGAAGCTCAATGAGAAGGTTGAAGTTTGGTGAGAATTATGCAAGGAAAGCCTTTAGGGCTGTTCTAGCAATGGTTGAAGGTTCTTTTTGACGAGCAAGGTTTCTTGTAATCTATGGGGTTTTCTGGATCGGACCTGCCCTAGTTGAGATACTTCGTCTTTGCTGTCAGATATTTTCTTCTTTCCCTTTTTATTCATTCAATAGCATCCTTTCCGATCAATGTCAATCTTCAATGATGAAAACTGTTCCCAGATGAGGTCCAATGAGGCCATCCTGTGGTGCCCCTGAACGCCAAGTAAGCCGCGCGACACCATCAACACTTCCCCCCATTAATTAAGAGGCAAGATGGAGTGTAGAAAAACCACCCGGAAGACGCGGAACATGAACGTATTCTTCCCTCAGCTGGAGTTGGCAAAGCTGAACATACCCCAAGGCTAGGGCAGAGCTAGCAGATCGACGGCCCCTAATGGCGTCCCCAGACTTGACTCTCATGACTCGCCTCATCCCAGATCATTAGCTTCGATTGTGATGGCTACCCCAGGTTTCGGGAAACAGTGGGTTGTTATCCTACTTAAATTGGAGGGTCCCATCGCCCTGCAGATCTCTCTTGTCAGGTTGCAACCCCCTTGGTCGTTCGTTGAAGGGAGATATATCCACACTTAATCACCATGTCCAACTTTCCCGTGGTCGATGGGGTATCGGTGTTGATCCCTCCGCCGCAGGGATACGTCGTCAACTTTAAGAATCCAAAGCAGCAGTGTGCCCTCGCTGCCTACATTCTATGGGGGAGTGGCACCTTTGTGGCAACACTCTTCTTCATCCAGTATCTCTACGTCAAGTTGTGGTTGATACGGAAGTGGGATGTCGAGACTGTCTTTGTCATTCTCGCCTGGGTACTCGGAAACATTGACAATGCCCTTCTTGGCTGCAAGTGCCCGTCAAAGACCTGTTTTGTACGGTCGCTAATACATTTCAGTGACGTGGGTTAATCGTACCATGGGTGTCCATGCGTGGGAAATGTCCCTTGACAGATACAATCTCTTCAACAAAGTCAGCTTTCATGCTTCACTCAGACATGTCTAGTCTTCTGACGAGTGAACAGCTACTTCTCATAGCCACGATAGACTTTGCCCTCTTTACTGGCTTTTCCAAGCTGTCACTTGCGCTCTTCTATCGTCATCTATCACCTCAGACATGGTGGAAGCGATGCACCTATGTCGTTATCGGCCTCATTATTGTCTACAACACTTCAATTTTATTTGCCATTATCTTCTCATGTCATCCCTTCAAGAAGCACTGGGATGTCACTGTCACCGAAGGAAAATGTGGACACAAAATAGGGATATGGATGACTACGGCGACCATGGGCATCATCACCGATATGATCCTCCTGACTATGCCCATCCCCATGGTCTGGGGTCTACAGTTACCCGCGCGCCAAAAGATAGGAATCATCCTGTTTTTCTTTATCGGCATAGGGTATGGCCATTCCCCTCATCGGTCCAATTCTTGCTAACCAAATTAAGAACTCTTCTCACTTGCGTCTTGAGATTAATCCAGTTTATCCCCACTCTCTACAGCCTTGATGCAACATGGGACATTGCACCTACACAACTATGGATGTGAGTAGCAAACGGTATGAGACAGAAATAGGCACTGATAAGCCCCCAACAGCTTCCCTGAGACAAGTCTCCTTGTCATCTGCCCATGCTTGACGACTCTCCGTCGTTTCCTCGCCCACGTCGCTCCAACATGGATCGGTATGAGAGGATCATCTACAGGATACACCGCCAGGAGTGCCACAGGTGCAGGAAGTCGGCATCCCTACCTGACGGTGGGCAGCGCTGGGAAGAGAAAGAGATTCGACCAATTTGGTCTCACCGTCGATGAGCCAGCCTTTAACATGAAGCCGATGGTACAAGACGAGACGACAGAGGTTGTGATCGAGGTGAATACAAAAGATACAGTGATGGACGGGGACAAGGCTTCGACTGGAGGAATATCGAGCCATGAGAATTTGACGTGGGATTCACGACCAGGAGGTGAAGAGTTTGAATCAGAAATAGCAATTGTTCAGACAAAGGCGATGGGGATATCACATACTAGATAACTACAATACCCTGGGGGCGTTTTACATTTTCATAAATCATAACTATTACTTCCTAAACTACAATCAATCTCACGTCTCTGGTATGACGGTATGCCCTCAAAATGCGAGAGACGGACATCACTTTCCACAGCTTCAAAAGAGGGAGCCCCAGACACTCACCTACGTTTAAGCTGACTCTCAAAGCCCAACTCCATTCATCCATTCATACCCAAGCGTCGTGGCGCACAGCCCATTCGTATTTCTTCAGCAATCACCTGAAATACTCCATGATTCTATGGTTGTAGCCTGGCAAGGCTTGTATTAGTGGCGCTCACAGGCACTGACTAACTAAGGGGAGCTGACTCGTGCTACAGAATTCCGCGTGGTCCACGGAAACTCGGCGAGGGGGTTTGGGGTATTTGGCTTTTCCCTTTCAGTTCAGGGAGGGCTGTTTATCTCAATCTTTTGGTCGTCATCGGCTATGCTTCCGATCAGGTTGGTCATGGGCATGCGATATCCTTTGGACAAGCCGCCTCCGTCTTCTTTTTGGATTCGAGGATTCATGTTCGCGGCAATACCTCTTCCTCAGTTTAATAAATCTAGAGCTCTTTAATTATCTCTATCTTGATCCTCAGACGTTGCGAACTTTGGAATATTGGTCAAGTCCCCTAAGACACGTGTTCGGGAACGCTCCCATAAGTTCCAATAGCCAGCCCTTGCCTAAGTCAAACTCAAGTCTAGTTGTCATTCTGTCCAGGAGAGTCCATCAGAACCGCCACAAAGACTATGGCGTGACATGAAACAGCTTCCAAACGCCCAAAGACTTGAAAACAGAGCCTATTCTCTGGAGGACATATGGCAGAAAGAAACACATTCCAGTCCAGGAATCAGGAGTCCAGATCCTGATCAGCATGCACGCATGGATCCGCGGATTTGGCAATATTAGAACCCGGGTGACTTTGGTTTCTTATTGAGGACTGAAAATCATCTCGAGTGACAAGATTTCTTCACTGCATTGACCAAAGGACCCCCCGTGTCCAAACGCTCAAGATTTGTCCCGAGTATTTCCAAAACCCTTGGCCAGTACATAGTTGAGTGCCAACTATTGTGAGGCGTTATAAACACGTTTGGTGCCTTCCAGAGAGGATGATCTGAAGGCAATGGCTCGGGGTCAGTAACATCAAGTGCCGCCCCTCGAATCTGACCACTCTGCAGCGCCTCTGTCAAAGCATTCGTATCAACATGCTTCCCACGTCCAACGTTAGACAGAAAGGTTTTGTTCTTGCTCAAAATATTGAACTGGGGCCCAGAAATGATGCCACTCGTTTCTTGAGTGAGTGGCAGGCAAACAACCAGAATGTCGAGTTTCTGGTCCAAGAAGGTGTCAACATCCGCCCTACTCGAGCCATGAAACCACTTGGCGGGGATCAAGCCATCAGGGTCTCCGGTTCCAGGTACGCAGTAGCTCGAATCCTTGCGAGACTCTGGTGTAGGGCGTTCTGTTCGCGTGAATGCGTAGACTTCCATGCCCATGGCGCTGGCAACCCGCGCACACTGGCGACCGATGCAGCCATAACCTAGAATTCCCCTATGAGAGTATAAGTCAATTTCTTGCACCTACAATTCTGCGGCAACTTACATTCGTGAGCCAGCCGAGTCTGTGGCTTTGTGTTCATAGCACGCTTTCCACTGCCGAGTTTCCATGTTGCGGGCGTGTTCTAAAAATTGTCTCTGGTTCATGATCCAGGTACCAATAACCCACTCCGCAATTTGTGGTCTGGAAGGGGTAGATATTAGTTAGCTCTGAGTCCTCACAGTCCTTGCGTCGGTTAAGCAAGATTATAATGAACTCACGGGTGGGCGCCATTGGCAGAGCAAATGACAACATCCGGATTTTTGAAGGCAGGATGATCGACCCAATGGTCAAACCCAGCCGATGACACTTGTGCAAATCGCAGTCGAGGTGCGAGTGATGGTGGCGGTGGGATATAAGTGCAGACCATTGTGACGCCATCCCATTCATCGGGAGAGATGTCAGTTGGTGTAAGAAGGCGGCCATCTGACAAAGCCTTCACCCAACGCACCTCTATATGTGGCAGCGTACTGTGTATTCGATCTACCCATTCTATATCTGGGTCAATTGGTATGAATACGAGAAGAACGTCCTTCTTTGGTGTGGTTTTAGTCATGTTGTGAGTCTTGGCCGGGTCGACAGCAGCGGCAAACAGCCAAAAAGACGGGACGTAGACAGAAAGAAGAAATCAGGATACAAAGCGTACGACTTGGGCAATGATATTTTTATCTAGGAGCGCCCAGCATATGTAGTGGCTAGCCTAAAATGTGTCATTGAGTGGATGATGCTATCGGCGCCCTGTCAATGGGAGTATCCTGCGGTCTTGGCAGACCAGAAGACATGGCGTTTATTGGTTTTTTAGATCGGAAACATTTCCATTCATAAATTTTATCGAACCTAGATTTACTGACGAAAATATTGACAAACAATCCACGGTGCAACAATGGGACGTCCATCCAAGTCGGCCCTCAGGCCGCCGGAATTCCTAAGAGGTCAAATTCTTTCAGCAGAACCATTATCACAACTCACTACCATCTTTTCAACTCGTTTCAATAAACAATCTACCTAAGATAAGCCACCATGTTGACAATCGCCAAACTCCTTTAACCACCTTTAAGTCCGAATGCGGACGCAGACGATTCACCATCGGCCCCGTCAACAGGGCGCAACGACATGGACATCCGGAGCGGGGCGTTGATGAGCCAATGAGCGTTGACGCTTACCCTCCTAGCTTCGGCCTGAACTCTCTCTCTCTCTCATCCGTCACAGTCTTGCAAAGAAGCATGCTCTCATTCTTTTCGATGAACCTTCTTCTTTGGGAGCAACGAGTCCATGAAAAACCAGCAAAATCCATAGGCCAAGAGGTACAGCAGACACAGTGCGGCGCCCGTTTGACTACATGCATATGCGTGTGCTTAGGACCCTAGCTACTTCTTTATGGCTTCCCACGAGACATCAAACCATGATCTAGACCGGGGCCTCTGGTCCTTTGATCTCCTCAACGATGAATTTACCTTTCCTGCAAGAGATAGTGCAGCCGATAATGCCGGCCCTGACCTATTACAGGCATCCCCAGGAGATGTTAGCGACGATGCGTGGTGGGCCCCTCTTCCAGCTGAGTTGGATATCGGCTTTCAAGAGCCAGTTATTCTTGGCGAAAACGGACAGCATCTGAACGATTTTACTTCCCTTTTATCCCTTACAAACGATACATCGCCATCTTCATCATCGTTTGCCCACCCTCATCAACTTGAGCAGAATCCCGTCTTATCATCAGAAGCATGTCAAACATCTCACCCCACGACCAGCCCAGACGTGGACGATGCGGTTACCCCTCCCAAGATCGGCACCAGGTTCACTAGAGAGTCTATCCGCATACTGAAAAGCTGGCTCGCGGCCCACAAGGACTCGCCTTATCCCGATGAAGGCCAGAAGAGGCGGCTTCAGGAGAGGACTGGACTCAACAGGACACAACTCATGAACTGGTTGGCCAACGCCCGCCGTCGCAACAAGAGCCTAGGTTTAAGAACCGCTTCAACTCAACAGTTTGAGCAGCCAAGACCTATCTCTATCCCCAGACCGCCTACCCCAGCATTCCGCGATGGCTCCTCCTTGAATCCCCTCGAGCGATGGGTCGAATCTCCACCAGAACACGAACCAGCTTCAGCATTTGATATTGCCAGAGCTGTTGCTTCCAACTCCTCACTCGCCGATGGTAAGTCAATAATTCATTTATTCCATGTTAGGCTATTCTGATTTTAGTAGATTCAGCTGGTTCACCCAGTTTCGACGCATCGGGTTATCCCCACGGAACCCCTTCAGCGGGAAGTGTCGACACCTCAAGATCCAGTGGCGGATCATTCTCCTCTGCCAATTCATACGGTAGCCAGTCATCACTAAAAACCTTTGAGCCCTTTCGACATTCTCGCTCGCGCCGCAGAAAGCGATTCAAGCGCAGCGGGCCCAGAACCCCCCTGAGTACGGCTGGCAAGACCTTCCAGTGCACATTTTGTACCGAGACTTTCGGGAGGAAATACGACTGGCAGCGACATGAAAACTCATTGCATCTCCCTCTCGAGAGATGGATTTGCGCCCCTACTGGTCCTTGCCGCCCAAATCCAACCAACGACAACCTAGAATCTTGTGTGTTTTGTGGCCTAGCCGATCCAAGTGATCAACATATCGACAGTCATCATTATTCCGAGTGTCAAGATCGAGCTCCCGAAGAGAGAACTTTTAATCGAAAAGATCATCTCAGACAGCACCTACGGCTATTTCATAATGTCAGCTATTCAGAATGGTCCATGCAACAATGGAGAGTTCCAACACCAGATATCCGTTCAAAATGCGGTTTCTGTCACCGGACAATGACAACTTGGGAAGAACGGGCAGATCACCTAGCAAACCATTTCAAACTAGGCAAGACGATGGCTGATTGGGATGGAGACTGGGGCTTTGATCTCTCCATTCTTCAGATTATCGAGAATGCTATCCCTCCATGTAAGAAATATCAACAACCTCTCAATCTCGCCCGAGCTCTGTTAACACCACAGTAAAGATATCATCGAAACTGAACGTCACACTCCGTTTCCGTTCCAGGGGAGTCGAGCACCAGTTGAAACACCAAGGAGTGCATATGAGCTTATCAAGCTTGAACTGGCCTATTTCATGCAAAAGTACTTTGACAAGAATGGAAACATGCCAACAATTGAAACTATGCAACTCGAAGCTTGCCGCATCATTCTGGCTTCAAAGACTGGGGCAGAACAAGAAAAAACCCAGGCATCATGGCTGCAGGATCTCATCTTGTCGAACAAAGACCTTTTTCAGAAGGCACGTCTAGGCTCGGTACGATCTTCTAATGAGAGCAGACTGTCTTCCATGAAAATCAATGGGAAGAAGGACATGTTTGAGGGATGTGCCTTTGAGTCCCAGCTCCAGGATTTCGTGCGTGCTGGAAACTCTGAAAACCCCGTCACTGATCACGAACTTCAACAAGAGGCGTGCCGCATTGTCGTGCACATAGAGAAGATATCACTCACGCCCTCTGATTTCATCGCAACCTGGCTGGCGCGGCTCATACACTCCTCGACTGATTGGTTGTCCCACTTCCGTCAACGGATGGACATTCCTCAAATCAGCGGGGTCGAGACGCCAGAGACGAAACTATCCAGTGCGTTCCAGGACTATGCTCAACTGGAGTTGACAAGGGATACACAGACTAGGAGCAGTCCGGATCTAGACATGGAAATGGGAGACCTATCTCCTCCCACTCTCGGGATGCCTTGCAAGGTGCGCCCACAAACCGAGGCCGACTTCTGGTTATCAGCCTTTCACTCCTTTCCGGAACCCACTAAACACGCCCCCGTGCAAACAACCGCGGCAATACTCCCTGATCCTGCGTCTTCCGATGACAAGACAGGTGGAGTAAGCAACAGTGAAGTGATGCAAAGGAGCAGTGATCAACAGTCCCTTCTTGATGCCCGGGCCATTATGATGAAAACAAACGGCTTCTTCTTAGGTGGTCCAAATTTTTATCGGTGGATCGCTGAGGAACTTCATCGTTGGGCTATTGCCACCATGTCTCCTCACAATCCAGCTCAGCATGTTCCGACAGATGAGGAGATTCAGCATTATGCTCGGTGGATAGCTTACAACGAGTGAGTCCGCATGTTGATTATAAACGAGATTCGAACTGATAGTCTGTAGTGGCGATCCTCTCAACCAGACCATGGCAGATAGTCCTTACTGGCTTGCACATTTCAAGCGAAAGACAGGCATTGCAGACCTTGAGTCAGGGGCAAAGGGGCCTCAATAAGGGGCGTCTGGAGTGTGTTGAAGGTGTAACTATATTCGCGCTTAATACCTATCTACTGTAGTTTCAAGTTTGATTTTTACGAATAATTACCTAAGTGTCACCCTACCCTTTAAGCAGATGTTCCCCCTCTCGAAGCGGTTGTCTTTTGGGAGATGTTAAGAAGACGAGTTCTTACAAGGTAAACACCAAGTTAGTTCAGCTTACACATGTTTCAAAAAATTTCACGGTAAGATTTTAATTGAGTCCAATGGTTGGCTTTTTTTTCCAAACTGAAGATGAAGACATGGAGCTTTCAAGTGCGCAACCATTGAGGTGAGAGAGCGAGTCCGGGACTCGTTAAGTTGTGGGTTCCAGACATAACAAATTTGAGTTAAAGAAGAATGTAATGGAAGAAAAGAAAAGACGCGCAATAAAAAGCTATGTCTAATCGAAAGAATATTGCTAGAAGTTCTACCTCACATGGTTGCTCCCAATGTATTCGCAGAGTGTAAGCTCTGAAAGCTATGACGAGGTTGAATTGAGCCTCGGTGGGCTGATAGATAAGGAACAAACCGGATCAACTGTCTGACTAAGCTTTCAGTGCGACGAAAGATGAAGGCGGAAAAAATGGCAAATGAGTCTGATAAGACAATTTTTCAAGTCAATTGAGTTCGAGACTCCTCGCACAGTATATTTATCTCTTTATAGCTCAATACTAGTAAAATGCGAGCTTCTAGAGCTCTTGGAGCTTCCGATGGTCGCCTTAGCAATCGCTTGAACGTGAAGAGTCGGAGCTGGCCCGGTGGTTCGTGCAAAGTCACGTGGACCAAATTACAGCTTATCTGATTGGCCAATTCGCTTGCCCGGATGGATCCGTCCTCCAACTTCGACCCAAATCAGCCCATCCTCACAAATCCCTCGACAACACCTCTTCCCAGCCCATCCCGAATCATCCTCAAAGCTTCGACCACATCGCCGGCGAGTTCTCACCATCAACAATGTTCTTGCAACGCTCCGCCATCGCCGCGGCCCGCCGCGCCGCCGTCTCCCCCGTCGTCGCCCGCACCTTCACCACCTCGTTTGTCCGCCGTACGCAATTTGCTTGTCCCTCCGTCCAGCCAATGGCGATCGTCGTATGATGGCTGACTGACTCTTTTGTTTTCCAAACAGGTGAGGCTTCCAAGCCTTCCACCCCCAAGGAGCAGGCCGCTGCTCTCGCCGGCTCTGCCGACAAGAAGGTCGGCGCCTACAAGACTCTGAAGGGTACGTTTCGACAATTCCGACATCGACAGCCTCAACCCGCGTCATACATAACCTCGGTCGACCCCCCATCGTGACGGAACGCCCGCTGACAAGAATTCCTCCCACAGAGGTCCGCGGCGAGGACGACCTTTTCGGTCCCGGTGCCCAGCCCGGCTCCGTCCCTACCGATCTCGAGCAAGCCACCGGTCTGGAGCGTCTGGAGATTCTCGGTAAGATGGAGGGTGTCGACATTTTCGATATGCGCCCTCTCGACGCCAGCCGCCTTGGCACGATGGCCGAGCCCATCGTCGTCCGATCCGCCGGTGAGGAGCAGTTCGCTGGTTGCACCGGTTTCCCCGCCGACTCTCACAACGTTCACTGGCTCGGCGTAAGTCTTGATCCTGCGATCCCCGGACGGATGGAAGAAAGTGAATTGAATTGCTGACATTGTGTGACTTTGAAGCTCACCCGCGAGCGCCCCATTGAGCGATGCCCCGAGTGCGGTAGCGTCTACAAGATGGACTACGTCGGCCCCGAGGATGACCACCACCACCACCACCCTCCCGAGTTTGAGGAGCCCAAGACCTTTGCCGATTACATCAAGCCCGAGTACCGATACCGATAAATGCATTGCGCCGAGGGCCATTGAAGGGACGGGGCTGTAGTATCAGTGAAAACTAGACGGATGTGGATAGTGCCCTGGGGAGAGGTGTTGTTTTGTGTAGATTAGGGTGCTTATTCCCTGTGTCAATTTACTAGCTTCCAGAAGTTGATGTTGACAGTAATTGGACTGCATGTATTGTGATTTTCCACATGTTAATTGAAGCATGCTCGAGCTTCAAATGGCTATCTTGAAGATGGTATGTGATGTCATCCAACACGCCATGACATGTTTCCAAGAGCCGACTAGGACCTTACCCGAGGTGAAGTCAATGCCAGCCCTACCACATCAATTCATCCGAACAACTGACCATGGCTCATATCAACTGGCTCATTCAGATTTAGATGTGAGCTCAGTTAATATGACAGCAGTCTTTAGCGGAAGTATGGTTCCATCGATATATCGTATCCAGAGCGTTGATCAGCATGTTGACCCTTCATCGTCGATTTCCTCAAGGTCATGGTGGTGTGATAGCATAGCCTCCCCGGCGGCCGCGAATGGGTCAAAAAACCGTCGGCTGGGGTTCAATCCTTGGCTGCGCCTCCGTGTTGATGTAAAAAAGTCGTATTTGGTTCCCACGTCCCGTCACCTTCATCCCTCGTCCTCATCAAAACTCAGCTTAATCTTTTTGGCCTTCTTCTTGGGTTTCCGGTTCTTGACAGCCTCCTTGTCAGCGTCCCCGTGCTTCTTCTCCTTTTTGCCTTCGGTCTCCTTGTCAGCAGCTGGCTCTTCAGCAGCTTCACCGATGACCTTTCCGACTTTGCGTTTCCGGCCTCCAATGGCTGCCTTGCTCTCTGGTTCTTTGGTCGGTTCCTTTTCTGCTGAAGAAGAATCCAGTGGATAATTCGCCGACTCCTTGACCGTCCCGTCCTTGTCGACCTCCAAATTCACCACCACGTTCCCATCCTCGTCTACGACAAGAGGGACATCTTCAGCCTCTTCGCTACTTGACCGCTTCTTGGCTGACCTCCTTTGCGCAGCGAGGAGAGGATCAGGACCAGTTGCACCTGCGGCTTGAGCACGGAGCGCGGCGAGAAATGGCGGTGCTGAGTTGTCGTAAGAGAGATTCTTGGATGTTATTTTGGGAGGCATTTTGTTTTTGTTGTCAGGTCAGACCAAATCAGAGGCTGACACAAAAACAAATCGAGAAGCGCCCCTCAGCTAGGTAGGCCAGGTAAGATTTCCCCAGATTTTTTGTTTCTGATGCAAGCTCTGGTGTTGGTTGGACAGGATGCGATGCGAGCGACGTCAGCTGTCAGCAAGGCGGCTCTTTGTCAGCTCCTGTGATACCAAGATCTGATTATAGCCGCAGCCGCTCTCGGCGCGCTCCACGTTTCCGCTTTTCCAAGATCCACGACCGCGCGTGCATGTGACGGGCCTCTATCAGCTCCGCTCCATCCAAGCAAGTCAAGTCAAGTCGCTGGCCAGAAAAAAAAAAAAACTTGGTCGTCCAAATTCCGCCCTAGACTGTTATCAGCGATAGGCTTGCATGAGACACGTGGGGCAGCGCTAGCCACAGGTAGGCAAGGAGGCTTTCTCGTCTGGCGAAGAACGGGGGAAAAAAGGGAGATTCGATTCTCCTGCTGTGAGAACCTAATCACAACTTCCTTCTCCTTGCAAGGGGACAGATACCAGCGCAATTCCAGCTTTGCCGGGGGTCGCGCAGGGGAGTCCCGGACCGGGAGATACAAATATTCCGCCTTTTTAGGTAAACCTGCGGCCCCTGATTGGACCCGGACCTCTTCACTGCAGGCGGTCTATTGGCCCACGGACTCCCCGTTCCCCCCTGCAGGTTCCAGGGATCTCAAAAAATGTGGCTTCTGGCTTCCTTGGGTCTGGCAGTGGGTGGATGATGGATGGGATGGGATGGGATGGCAAAGTTAGCAAGCATCATGTTGCCGCTGTGGCCTCTGCACACATCATATCACCACCACCACAACAACAACCACCACACACACGCTTCAAACAAGCATCAAGCATTCGTTGCCTTGGCGCATCGCGGGTCCTGTCCCGAGCTTCCTCCCACTTCCCACACTCTTTTCTCCCTCCCTTTTTCTTGTTTCCCACCCTTCCGTTTGACTCTTCCGCGTCGCCTCCCGTAGGCCAAGACCATCTCCCCCCCCTTAGCTCCGTCCGCCGGAGTCGTCAACTGTCCCGTCCTCACTCATATCCATCGCCGATTCTCCTGTGCTCGAGTCGCCAAGGGTCGCCCCACCGCCGCGTCAGTGACTTACTCTTACTTAGGTCGAGGAGTGGAAATCTTGGTTCAGGGAACGTGGTCCCTGTCGCTCGTTACTTATTCATTCCCATCCATCACCGGCCAGCATCACGCATACATCTGTTGAGGTTCCGTTCCGTTGCCCGTACGAGCGTCCCCACGAACCCGCGTGTCTCAATCAATTTTTTTCTTGTTGCGCATTTCGACGACGATCCACGACCGACGACGACGAACGATTTACATCCCCCTTTGCGATATCTACAACTTTGAGCTTCTTTAATTACCCCCTTGGACAAATCCGAACCTTCCTGCTTCCCTGCTCCTTCGCCGGCTGTCGCAGGCGCCACGACACGGCGCAATTCATGTCCTCCCGACCTCAACTGCTTTCAATCTCAGAACCTGCCGCCGCGGTAGGCCCATTCTCGCCATGGACCTGATTCGAAGGGCCACAAAGGTGGCTCCCAGCAAACCTCCTCTACAACTTCCCCTCGACGAGAAGAGGGGCTCTAAACACAAGACCCTCGACTCCCGTTTGGCCTTTTTTCGCCGGCCGCTTCGGTTAAGGGGGAACTCTACCATTTCTGTGCCTCTGGGCGTTGTAATTTTCTTTCCTATGCTTGTTTTAATCCTCATCTTTATTCTCTTCGTCAGTCATCCCAGCTCTCCCGGGAGATTCCTGATACCAGGGGGCGCTGCCCCAGCCATGCGGTATGTCTGTCTGATCCCCAAAACTTTAAATCATCCACAACTGACGTGTTCGTCACGACAGCAAAATCAGCGAAAAGTACGACAAGGTGTTTGTCGAGGGCTGCGCCCAGCCCGACACCAGCCAGCCCCGAGCCAACGCTGCCTTTGTTATCCTCGCTCGAAACAAGGAGATCGATGGCGTAATACAATCCATCAAGTCGGTCGAGAGACACTTCAACAGATGGTATCACTATCCATACGTTTTCCTCAACGATGGCGACTTTGACGACAACTTCAAGGAGGCCGTTCGAAATTATAGTTCAGGGGAGGTCGAGTTCGGCAAGGTCGGACCAGACATGTGGGGATTCCCTGACTGGCTTGACCCCAAGGTTGCGACAGAAGGCATTGCCAAGCAAGGCGACGCTGCAGTTATGTATGGAGGTCTTGAGAGCTACCACAAGATGTGCAGATTCTACTCTGGGTATGTCAAATTGGAGTGCTCGTGGGGCTTCACTAACACCGGTATAGCTTCTTCTTTAATCATCCTCTATTGCTCAAGTACGAGTGGTATTGGCGTGTTGAGCCAGAGATCAGTTACTTTTGCGATATTACATAGTTCGTTGCCTTCCTTCTGGCCTGCTACCATTAGTTACTAACTTTGAACAGCGATCCTTTCCTCAAAATGATCGAACATAACAAGACCTACGGCTTCACCATTGCCGTCAAGGAACTCCGCGAGACTGTTCCCAACATCTTCCGATATGCCTCCGCCTACAAGCGATTGCACAATCTTAAATCCAAGGGTCTATGGGAAATGTTTGTTGAGCCACCGGAGGAGGATGAGGACGCTCCTCAGGATAGTGACGCTCCGGTATCGGACAAGAGCTTATGGGAGTCTTTCACTAAGAAGAAGGAACCTCTCGTGGATCCCGAGTCTATGGAGGGGGAGAAATACAACATGTGCCACTTCTGGTCCAATTTCGAGATTGCCAAACTCAGCTGGTTCCGCAGCAAGGAGTACCAGGATTTCTTCGAAATGATGGACCGAAGTGGTGGTTTCTGGATGGAACGAGTACGTTTTGTTGTCTTGCTTTGGAGATTTGCTCTAATACTAACAATTCCCAGTGGGGCGATGCTCCTATTCATTCCCTTGCCGCTGGCGCGTTGCTTGGTCCTCAAGATATTCACTACTTCCGAGACTTTGGATACCGACATACAACAATCCAGCACTGTCCTGCGAATGCACCAGGCAAGCAGCTCGCACGAGAGCCTTACCTTGAGAAGACAACATCCCCCGAGCGAAAACGAATCGAGGAGGATGACTACTGGGAACACTGGGATGACGTACAAGAAGGTGGTATTGGCTGCCGGTGCAGATGCGACACAGACGTTGTCGACGTGGAGGGCAAGGAAGGATCCTGTCTGGCTGAATGGGTCGATGTTGCGGGAGGTTGGGCTCATCCATATTGAGTAACCAGCTGGCGACTCTCGTTCAATACCAACAGCGAGTCCAGATTCTTCCGTCAGAACCTCCTCAACTAATGTGGAGGAGTCGTATACCAACGGACACCAACGCTCCGAAGAGCATGAGCGAGTTCGGCATAATCAAGACGATAATCGCACACGGTCAGGACCAGGATAAAAAGAGGAGTGGCGTTTTGTTTTAGCACGGTGGCCTAGACCTATTTGTTCGTCTTTTCGACCACAGGTCATGTTCAGAATACTGTTCGAATTTGCTACAGGACACGGCACACGCATTGTGGGAATCTGGTTACAGATGAAGTTTGGGTGCCATTATTGATCTGATAGATTTCGGGTTGCATTTTAGTACTCGGAAGCGAGGTGAAAGAGTACCTACACTACATTGGGTGTTAATGATACATGGGACTGAGCGATCACTCATTCCTGCAAATAACGGCCGTTTGGAAGCAGTGCTTTATTTAATACTTGTGATAATGGCTCTTGTACACTTCACTACTGGCTACCTTATTTTACGGATCGCGACGTTGGTGGACCTTGGATGACATGCATTGATCATTCCCGATTATAATGCCTGCAAGCCTCAAGCCTCATGGGAACTACCGAACCGAAACTACGGTACCGTCCCTGCGGCTGAGATCAGAAGACAAAGGAAGCCTTGTCATTGGCGTTGGTGTAGGCAGATTTGCCAGGGCTGATGGTGGCGTTGGAGGCCCTCAAGCTAACAAAGCACCGCCTCTCAATACTTGCAATGAGTTCTGACCCCACACAAAGAGGGAGGGTTGTCTAACAATTCGAGTCCTATATAAGAGTCCTAGTTGCTGACACCTCTAGAGGACTTGTTCAGATCATTCAGCCCTTTTTTTGAACGTCAAGACTTGCATCTTACACTACAATCTATTACCCCTCTCACGTACAATGGAGACTCTGAGTCGTGTTTCCGAGTATCTCTTCGGCCCTTCAATCCCAACCAGGGAACCGTGTGGCCGAACAGTACAAATCATGTCAGATCTACATCTCGAGCTAAACCGGCAATACTCGACATTTGACTTTCCCGTCAAGGCGCCCCTACTCGTCCTAGGGGGTGACATTGGCCGTCTGGTCGACTACGACATGTTTCTCCCCTTTCTCGCACGTCAGACCTCACGCTTCGAAAAGGTCTTTCTTGTACTCGGAAACCACGAGTTTTACGAGATGAGTTATGAGGATGGTGTGGAAAAGGCAAAGGAGTTGGAGAAGGAGGAGGTTCTTGAGGGAAAGCTTGTGGTTCTGGATAGGAAGCGATGGGATGATCCTGATTCGAAACTGACCATTGTCGGTGCAACGCTCTGGTCAAATATTCACCCTGAAGCAGCAGAGATCATCACACTCCGGGTTTCAGACTACAAGCTCATCTCTGGCTGGTCAGTTGCCAAGCACAACGATTGCCATGCCAAGGACCTGGAGTACCTCTCAACCACCGTCGCTGAACTCAACGAGCTACCTCCAGAATCCCAGCGCAACGTTCTCGTAGTGACACATCACGCACCCTGCGTACGAGGTGCGTCGCGACCGGAGCATGTCAAGGTTCCATATAAGACAGCCTTTTCGACGGATGTACTTCAGGCTAGGGAGTTTATGCGAGGGGTGGCGATGTGGATGTTTGGACACACGCACTTTACGACTGAGTTTCAGAGGGGAGGCATCAAGGTTGTTGCGAACCAGAGGGGGTATGTTCTGGGATACAAGGGCCCTACGTTGGAGGACACGAGAGGGTTTGATGATGGGAGGGTTGTGGAGTTGTGATGTTGAATGAATTGGTTGACTTTGTCCCTGGAGTTTGGAGTTGTGTTGGAAAGAACATTTGGACAGCGTTTAGGTTGTCTTTTCGCCGGATATCCTCATTACAATCGATCATTTAATATTCTTCGTCTTTACTCTACAAGAGTCGTGATGATATAATGTCCTCTCATCCCGTTCGAGAAGCAATAGCTCATGTTAGGGACCGTCCCCAATCGTCTGTCAACACTAAGAGAGCGCAACACTGTGAGCCAAGATAAGATAATATTTCGGGGTGTTACTCTATTCTAAATAATGCAAATTCGCATTTTCATCCCAAGTACATCAACTACCTAACTTATCATCTGCGAGGTTCGCCCACTGTAATATCCATGCACCAAGAGCCGTTGTGGCCTGAGGCATCCACAACCCCAGACTGATGTCCCGCTAACGCTCTCAAAAATTGAATGTCGCTGGTCTCGAGAGCGCCAGCATCAACCTCGAAAGCTACGGCCACGGCGCCCTTTCCCTCCCGACGATGCCTCCTCGAATTTCTCCCCTCAGCACATCCCTGTGCTGCAGGGCAACCGCCAATGCTCCCGTGTCTTCGCTGACCGCGTACCTCGCCGGCCTCTCCCTCCAGACCCGCAACGCCTCCATCCTCAGCAGCCTCGCCAACAACCCCGGCGCCATTCACAACAAGAAGAGAGTCGGTCGAGGTCCCTCTTCCGGACACGGAAAGACGTCTGGTCGTGGTCACAAGGGTCAGAAGCAGCATGGAAAGGTTAAGCCTTGGTTCCAGGGTGGTCAGACGCCTCTGATCGTCAAGCACGGCCGAAAGGGTTTCAGCAACTTGTGAGGATACCCACGCTCTCTGCGATCGAGAGATGCAGGAAATCGGGAAAAACAAGATCAATTGACTAACACACCGGCAGCCGAGCTCCTCAGATGTCCGAAGTGAACCTCGATCAGATCCAGGCTTGGATTGACCAGGGACGACTCGACCCCACGAAGCAGATCACCCCCAAGGAATTGATCGAGTGTGGAATTGTTGGCACCCTCAAGGATGGCATCAAGGTGCTGTCCCGCGGCGGAGATACCCTCAAGCAGCCCATTGATGTAATGGTCTCCCGTGCCTCGGCCAGTGCCATTGCCGCGATCGAGGGAGCCGGTGGCAAGATCCTGACCCGGTACTACACCAAGCTCGCCATGAAGCGACTTCTAACGGGCGAGTCGGTCAACACAGACAAGCCTCTTCCTCAGGGCAAGGAGCACGTCGAGTCTGTGGTGGCCGCAGCCCGCGAATCCCCATTCCGATACCGGTTACCCGACCCTACTAGCCGTGAGGACATCGAGTACTATCGTGATCCCGCACACCGAGGATACTTGAGCCACCAGCTGGCGGCAGGAGAGTCTCCCAGTTTGTACTTTAGGGTGCCAGGAGTGCACAAGATCAAGAGCGAGGTCAAGAAGGAGAACAAGGTCACCGAGGAGACGCTGTTCTAAGGGCTGGGAACAAGCATGTCGGAGAAGTGTATTATACCGACCCAAGCACGATGATGACTTGGATGTGATAACAAGCAATGTACAATCAATTGAACCTTTTCAAGTCATGAGCCGTCTCTCAAGTGTAGCAATTCAATGCGTGATATCAGCGTCAGCCACAGGTTTGACAGGTGTGGCGCTGGGTGCCTGCCTGTTTCGGCGGGTTCAGGTTCCAGATGCCCGCGCATGTAGGTACGTACCCATGATGCTCCACAGGAGCTCTGCCTCAAGTTGATGTCGCAGCATCCAAGTCTTCTCCACTCTGGAATGACTTCACCAACCTCCTCGGTTGCCTCTCAATTCGCGTTCGTCTTGTCATTTTAGCCGCTGTATGGTCTACTGGTTGTTCCACATCACCTGCAGTTGCTTTTTATCTGTTTTGCGGCCGGTTCTCTCCTAATAGAGCTGTGGCCGTGTTGCAACATTCACCCGCGGCATCGATTACGCCTCGCTTCCGAACGACGGGATCTACAACGCTCTACGAGTATCGCTACAGTACGGATCGACATCGACGAGCCTGATACGCGTCGCGGAACAAAGACGAGAGACGGACACAGGCGACACCATTCAAAGTCACGATGTCCTTGTTTGGAACATCGCCGACTGACGAGAACCCTGGATTGGGCTCGTCTAGTGGCCCGACTCGTGGCGGCAGCGCCGGTCTCTTCGATGACGATGTCCCATCGAGGCCATCTTCCAACAGCCTCTTTGCCGACGACGATGGCCCTCATGGTTCGCCTTGGGGTATGCCCTCACCGCGCAAGCCGCAGAGCCGAGCCGACCTGATCCGCAACCTCCTCCCTGCGAGCGATGTGCCCGACACCTATATCGAGACCTTCGACACGGTAGTGCGCGAAGATGGTACCAACGGCCGAGTCACAGCTGGAGGCATCGCAAAGCTCTTTGCCACGGCAAGACTCGGTGCTGATGCCCAAGCTCGCATCATGTCTCTCGTGGCTCCCGGTGGGGGTGATGTGACGCTGGATCGAAACGAGTTTAATGTGTTGTTGGCGCTGGTGGGCTTGGCACAAGAGGGCGAGATCATTAGCCTTGATGGTGTTGATGAACGACGACGACGTAAGTACTTCTTCTCTGCATGTCTACACTTGTTTTCCGGCAGCACAATATCATTTTCAGGCACAAGCAAGTCGCCGAGGCCTAGGCGATTCGCTGTCTTATCGTCAGGGCCATGTCATATCACATCAGTGCTTGCATGTCCCCCGGTTGGTGGAGACACTACCTGTACAGCTAATAACTCATTTCATCACAGACCTCCCACAACCCAAGCTTGCCGGCCTTACTGCAGAGCCCATCCTGCCTCCAGTTACTGAACTTTCTGCGAAACCTCCTCAGACCCCTCCGAAAGACACGTCGGTTCAGAATATGCCTACGCCACCTGTACAGGTACAGCAACAACCCAAGCAGTTCCGACCAGCCATGGAAGACCCCGAAGACGACCCGTGGGGCAGCCCAGACATGCACAAGGCCCATCATCACGGACCTCCCAAGTCCAACGGAGCCCAGAGCCACAACACAAATGGCCATACAGGCTTTGGCGAGACACCCCCGACCGCGGAAATCGCTGCTCCGGCTATTGCGCATATCGCTTCGCCCCCCGCCGCCGCGCCTCCGAATGGTGGAAGACAAAATAGCAATAACTCGGTGACGGCGCCTAGCGGGTGGGGATATTTCGATGGACACAATGCCGGTGTAGGCGGCTTCGGTGAATCTCCAGCTGGACCTGTTCAAAATCCTTTTGGCACCGCGCCCGATCCCACGCCCAGCACCCAAGGTCCTCCAGGCCTTCCGCATCATACGAGCGGCAGGACTGGTCACAGCTTGGAGGAGAATGTCGTTGTTGTTCTCATGCCAGAGAAGGAGGGCATGTTCATGTTCCAACACCACAACTACGAAGTCTCTAGTCTGCGACGTGGCAGCAAGGTCATTCGTCGATACAGTGATTTTGTCTGGCTACTGGATTGTCTACACAAGAGGTACCCTTTCCGGGTACTGCCTCTTCTACCACCCAAACGGGTGGGTGTGAATGGAAGTCATCTCTCAAATGACGGTGCCTTTATTGAGAAGCGAAGAAGGGGTCTGGCGAGGTTCTTGAACGCTCTTGTGAGACATCCTATCTTGAGCCAAGAGCAACTAGTTGTCATGTTTTTGACTGTCCCTACAGTAAGTTGATGAAGTCTTTACGTGTTTAGCTTTCTGCTGAAGCTAATATAAGGATCAGGAGTTGTCTGTTTGGCGAAAGCAAGCTACCATCTCCGTTCAGGACGAGTTTACCGACCGCGCCTTACCTCCAGGTCTCGAGGATTCGTTGCCACCCACGCTAGAGGAGTTGTTTGAGCGAACTCGGGCTGGCGTCAAGAGGTCTGCGGAGCTTTACATTAATGTCTGCAACATTATGGACCGCCTCGTTAAGAGGACTGAAGGCGTGGCTGCTGACCACGCCCGAATCGCCTTGTCCTTGGCATCTCTCACTGAGGTGTCAGGGGAAACGTACGCAACCGATACCAACGAAGTACCTCTCCTCAATGACGGACTGGTCGCCATGAGCAAGCATCTACGGACGTGCCAGGCGCTGATGGAGGACGAAAGCCGAGGCTGGGACGAGGGTGTGCTGGAGGACCTGAAGCGCCAGAGAGATGCCCTTGTGAGCGTGATGGAGTTGTTTGACCGACGGGAACGATTGGACAAGGACAACATTCCCTACCTGGAGAGGAGAATTCAGACCAACGAAGCCAAGCTCACCAACTTGAGGTCGAAGCCGGAGGGTACGGTCAAGGCGGGTGAAATTGACCGGATAGCAGAGAGCATTATCAAGGCAAGTTTGATGGCCATCCTATTTTCTACCATCAACACTAACACGATTCACAGGACAAGGAGTCTATTGTTCAGCAACATAACCGATCCATCTTTGTCAAGGAGTGTCTCCGCGACGAGCTCCTCACGTTCCAGTCAACGCAGTACCACGTCAGCCGATGGAACCAGGACTGGGCGGGCGAGCGAGTTAAGTATGCTGAGATGCTCGCCGACAACTGGCGGAGGTTATTGGATGAGCTCGAGGGCATGCCGCTGGGTGACTAGAACCCGCCAGAGAGTCATCGGGTCTCACAGATACTTGGGGATGTTAGACGTCGAGATGCAGAATCGCATTGGAGAGAGATAACATGGTAATGGGTGCACCTGTTGGGTGGAG
Organism: Fusarium euwallaceae; assembly: GCA_002168265.2. Classification (NCBI taxonomy): domain Eukaryota; kingdom Fungi; phylum Ascomycota; class Sordariomycetes; order Hypocreales; family Nectriaceae; genus Fusarium; species Fusarium euwallaceae. The sequence goes on from NHTE02000027.1 coordinate 913,664, forward strand.
ATGATGGTCAGAGTTGCGTATATGATTTCAGGACGTTTTGCACACGAAGCATGGGCGGAGATGCATTTTTCATGGGGGGAGACGAGAGAGAAGGAGAAGTGTGTTGATGTCTGTCTGCTCGATACCCTTCGTTCGTTTTGCCGGGGTTTTTGAAATAGTCTTGGATGAGTTTGTCGTGTTTTTTCAATAATAGAGTCGAGGTCTGTCTATCATGTATATATATCCATTACCAAGCAGTCACTCCAGTGTATATGTTAGTTCTTGACTCAGGGGGGGAACCAGGTTTAGCCAGAGTAATGTTCATTTTCTCATTCAGTTTTTTTGTTTTCCAGATATCCTACCCAATCCATAAACCCAAAGTACATAACTACATATATAAACATCAACATTTCATTCTTTGTGGTAATACCAAATTTTTACCACTGATCCGTAACAGCTCCGTGACTGGCATCTCCAACCAACTTGGCATACTTGGCCAAGACACCTCTTCTAACTCTCGGCTCGGGAGCCTTCCACTCACTTCTTCGCTTCTCCATCTCAGCGTCGGTAATGTCGACGTCGATGCGGTTCCTCACGGCGTCGATGGTGATGACGTCGCCGTTCTTGACGAGAGCGATAGGACCTCCGACCATGGCCTCGGGAACGACGTGGCCTACAATGAAGCCGTGTGAAGCTCCGCTGTATCGACCATCCGTCACGAGGGCTAGGTTGGATAGACCGGCGCCCATGATGGCTGCAGATGCCTTGAGCTGCTCGGGCATACCAGGTCCACCCTTGGGTCCCTCGTATCGCACAATGACTACCAGGTTTCCGTCATCGCGCGTGATCTCGCTGTTTGCAAGCGCAGCAGAGAGCTCTTTTTCGCTGTCGAAAACGCGCGCCTTGCCGGTGAAGGAGAGTCCTTCTTTACCCGTGATCTTGGCAACTGCACCGCCGGGGGCAAAGTTACCACGGAGGATGCGGATGTGACCGGTGGCCTTGATAGGGTCCTCGAGGGGACGGATGATGTCTTGGCCCGGGTCCAGACTGGGCCAGTCGGCGACGTTCTCGGCGAGGGTCTTGCTGGTGATTGTCATGATGCTGCCGTCGAGGACACCGCGGGCTACCAGCATCTTGATGACGGAGGGTGTACCGCCCACGTTGTAGAGATCCTCCATGTAATACTTTCCGCTGGGGGCGAGATCTGCAAGGAATGGGGTGCGGTCACTGGCGCGTTGGACGTCGTCGAGGGTTAGGGGTACACCTGCAGTGTTTGCCATGGCGAGGAAATGAAGCACGCCGTTGGTAGAACCGCCAAGAATCATGGTTAGTACCAGGGCGTTTTCGAAAGATGCCCGAGTCATGATGTCGCGGGGACGGAGATCCTTTTCCATGGTAGTTCGAATAACCTGTGCAGCACGCTCACACTCACGTCTCTTCTCGGGAGACTCGGCAGGATATGAAGAAGATCCAGGAAGAGTGAGACCCATGGCCTCAATAGCGGTAGCCATGGTGTTTGCCGTGTACATACCACCACAGGCGCCAGCACCAGGACAAGCATGCTTCTCAATATCATCCATAACATCAGAGCTGTTACGACCAGGAGCACCAGGGTCCGTCTTTGCATGGAGACGGCCGTAGGTGAAAGCACCCTGAGCCTCGTAGCAGGTACTAATGTTGATGGGCTTCTCAAGAAGGTTAGAGTGTCCCTTGCGAATGGTACCGCCGTAGATCATGATGAAGGGTCGATTGTGTCGGGCAGCTGCCATGACGGTTCCAGGCATGTTCTTGTCACAACCCGGAATTGAAATGTTGGCATCGTGATGCTGAGCGCAGGTGACGGACTCGATCGAGTCGGCGATGATCTCTCGCGTCTGGAGGGAGAAGCGCATGCCTAGTAGCATTCTAAGCCTGCTAGTTCACTATCACAGACTCAAAAAAAAAACTCACCTTCACCACCCATGGTGATGGCATCTGACACGCCGATGGTGTTGAATTGCCATCCGAGCATGCCCTCCCTCTCCACGGCCGTCTTGACGATCTGACCGAGGTCAAGAACTAAAAGTCTCTCGTGTAAGTGTACCTTGCCGAGGTTGATGAAAGCATTTAAACTTGTGTTGGTGTTGGTGGTGTTTTTTCCATCTCACTCACGATGAGTACTGCAAAGGAGACAACGTTAACACAACCTGTAAAAGCCAATGGCTAGATATTGTAGTAACAAAGTATCAAAGACTCACTTGCAAGGGTTTCCCTGCCACCAGACGGTAGCAATGCCGACCTGGGGCGCGTTCTTCATCTTGTCCTTGTTAGGGACACCAGCTCCGTAGAGCATAGCCTAGACGACATCAGACACCACATGAGGAGAAAAACTCAATTGAGGACATCATTACCTGAGCTCCTGGATAGTCATGCTCGCGAGTAACCTTTGTGGACCAGCGGTTGAGAGCTCCTCCGGGAGGCAAGCATGGGAAGGGGATGTAGTCGCTGGATTGTTTGGGATCGTGGGTGGGGACGGGGTTGACGTCGGTAGTAGCTTGTTTGTCCGCCATTGTAAAAGATGTTTTAAAGAAGAACAAAACAAAACTAAGTAAGAGTAAAAGAGTTCAAATGTTTTTTTACGGTGTGTCGTGGCTAAAAGTCTCGGTGGTTAGATATCTGTACTAATCATGCAATGTTTTTTTTGCGATGTCGGAGGTGACACAACGTAGCCAAGTTGAAAGATTCCGTCAGCCACCGGACAACAAGGTGTAGACAAATGACGAAAATGGGAGGAGGGAGAGAAAGAGAAAATGGGAAGGGAAAAAATTGTGGTGCGTGACGTGCGTCGTTAGAGCGTGCCTCTTCTCTCTGCCGGCAAGCGGAGGTTCAAGAACCGGCACAACAAACGATGTTGTTCAAAAGGCGGGCGTGTGCATTTCCGAACATTTTTAGCTTGCCAATCGAAGTTGGCTAACAAAAAACTTACCTTGCTTGTGTGTTGTGGCTAGGCAAGGTTTTTTGGAGGCTTGGTGCTGATATCACCCTGTGGAGAACAAGAAGCCCTTTGTATCTTTAAAATCGAATGTTTTTTCTATGAAATTTTTGGGGGAGTACCAGATAGGGTAGAGACGGTTCATCAAGGTTAAAAGCAGAGATATCAAATCTTGTGGAACAATAAAAGATAGAGGCGAAAAAAAAGAGACCCAATGGATTCATCACCCATTCCTTCGTTGGATGGTCTTTCACGATCTTCCTCAAAAATCCCCACCCGCTACCAACCCTCATCGAATACCAAGCGTCTGCTTAGAAATTACCCTAGTCGCAGAGGAGCTTGCAGTAAAGAATGGAGACCTACTGAGTTCATGTCTCCTCTTTCTCTCCATCTTCAGCTTCCTTCTTCCCCTCTTTTAAAGTATAGGCCCTCTTTAAAGTACAGGGATAAAACGTAGGCGAGAATGAGGGGTGAAGAAAAAAAAGAGGGGTTCTTTTCTAGTTCTCCTCTAGTTAAACAAGTCCAGACGGAAATCCTTCTCCTCTCTCTCATGGCCGGCCTCAAAATGTCGCCAGCGGAATATGCACGTGTCCCATCTAGTCACCATAACCTTGTCCAGCATCAGAAGAAAAAAACAAACCCCGGCCGGTCAGCGGAGCCTCCCTCCCGAATGTCCCGGCCCCCGGACCCGAACCTCGGC
>NHTE02000027.1:917413-927958 GCA_002168265.2 Fusarium euwallaceae
CCGCCCAGCAGAAAATAATAGCGAGGCCGAGCGCTAGAGCATTGGCTTTTTTTCTTTCATCACCGTAATTTCATCAGTCCTTAACAAGAAACAAGAGATCGGACTGTACATGTAAGGAGAAGAAACAAGGCCAGAAAAACGGGTGGTAAAAAAAAGAACAACGCGCAGACAACACAATGTAAAAAAACAAAGGTGATCCTAGACTCCCTTCTACCGCAGGGATCTGGTTCTGGTACTTCAAGCAAAGGACGGAAGAAAAAAGGGCTGTAAAAAAAAAAAGGAAGGCTTTCTCCTCCACCCCATCCGCGACATCTGCTCTTCATGTCGTGTAGCAGATGCCGTGTGTGTCAAACCTCCTTTTTTGTATCCCACCTCATGAGATTGGAATCCCACCCACTAGACAATAAGTACTTTGGTTCATAAGAGAGAAAAAAGTGATAAGAGAGAAAAGGCAGTGCATAATAATAATGAAGGGAAGTGTTTGGAGTTTCGTGAAATGAGTGCGGGCCCAAGTGGAATGCCCAATGCTCCACGTGTCGTATAGACCGTAGAATAGATGGCAGATGTGCCGTGTCGTTTGAGTGTGACTCTCAAGAGTATGAGAGAGCAACCATGCCATGAGTGTGAGAAACGAAATGCGAAAAGCAAGAGGCGTATGATACATAGGGGAGAAGACAAGCCATATGTGTCTTCATAACCCCCTCCTCATTCTTATTACCTGCCCCGGGATGAGGATCATGCAGACATCAGTCATCGTAGCGCTTTAGTGAGCTATTTGCATCATGCCAAATCGCTCTTCTTCCAGCCGCCTGACCATATCCCGATCCCGGGCGGTTCTGGGGTCGGCGTCGATACCGAGGATCGACGAGATGCGTGTCTTGTCCTGGCCCTTGGACTGAGCCTGGTTCTGTGCCTCCTTCTCAGCGTTGCCTGGGCTGGAGATGGGAGTGATTGGTGTGATGGATGAGGGGCTGCAGCATGTGCCCGTCTTCCAAGCCTGCTCCAGCACAGTTGGCGAGACATTGGGTCCGTACTCGTTGGCGATTGTTGTCCAGAACGAAGCGCGGTGAGCAGAGTAGATGGAGTGGAGGCGAGAGAGGTCGACGTGGGCAGCTGTATGGGCAGGCGCGGGGGGGATGCCGGAGCAGTCGAGGCGGAGAGGTGGTGTTGTTCGGTGTTGCGAAGCTGCGCGGTGGAAGGGGGCAGGCATCGGCACGGAGGCCTCGGTGGCCGGGGAAGCATATGTCGAGACGGGAGGAGGGAGAGGCATGCCCGTGGGCTTGGGCAGGATGGAGGGCAGCCTTGGTACCTCGCCAGGACCGACAATGCTAGGAAGTTGAATGTGGTTGCCGTGGTGGACGCCGCTGATGTTGCAAGGAGGAGGGCTGTAGCTGCGAGAGCTGCCAGGGGGAGAAGCTGAGCGGGAGATGCTCTCCCGGGCTGGGCTCGCGGTGCTCACATGCACTGCGGGTGAGTGGTCGATGGAGGCTCCGGATGATGAGACGGAGGCGGCACGCTTGTTGCGTCGGTTGCTGCCATGAGAGAGCTGGTGATAGTGAAGCCGGCACGCCAGCTCAGTCTTTTTGAGGTGGGCAGCAATGTACTTGTAGGGCATCTTCTGAAGACGAGTCTGGATAAGATATGCCTCCTGGATGTTTGTGTTAGCAGCCGATATATATAAGTCAACTACAGCTTGGCTTCTTTCTCACCTCCTCATCACTCCAAGCACGTCCACCGCCAGTCGACGAAGCCTTACGGCTCTTTGTGACGCCGTAGTCGTGGCGGTCCATGGAATCCCTCGAGGGGATATAAGGCGCAGCGGCCTGAGCTATCTGCTGAGAAGGCATTTCCTGAGCTCGAAAGGTGTTTTCCGTTGCTGAATGAGTGGTTTTGTTTTTCCTCAAGAATCCGCAAATGGGGTATCGTTAAAAAGAAGTTGATAGAAAAAAGGTCGTCGCTTTAGTTTCTTCAAGAATCGAAGGCGTTATAAGAATGGAGGCCAGCCGTGTTTGTGTATGGTTCGACCACGCAAGAGGGAGAGATAGATAACTCGAAGCGATCGCAAATCGTTCGACGAGATACTGTAAGGAAGGTGATGCCGGATGTGCTGTGTAAAAAACCCGCGAGATTATTCCACTCGAAAAAAAAGAATACAGACACCGGAAAGAATCGAAACTATTCAGTCAAGGAATAGGTCGAAGTGTGAAGTAGATGTTGTTCGTTGGTGTGTTATACCGTTGTCAAAGGAGTGTCAGCAGCCAAACCAGTTGGTCCGATATTGTTTTTTTGGTTGATAATGAGCGTGATGGGACTAGCTGCCAAAAGAGCCAAGTTCGGAGAAGAGAACGAGACGCAACAGCGTTTCTCGTAAGAAGAAGAGAAGAAAGAAAGAAACGTTGATGGATAGAGAGGATGACAACCCAGGTGAAGAAGGAAGAGAAGAAGAGAAGGGATTCAAGTAAATAGATGGGAGGGGCAAGTGGTGTAATAATAATAATTCCCCAACCAGCAGGCAAGCAGCCCACAGACCCAGACTGTACTCCAGATACAGTAACAGTACCTGTCTGTATGCCCTTGCACCTTAATCAATCAACTACAGAAACCCTAGCCTAGCCAGGTACCTGTTGCCTGCACCTAGCTAACGCACGCGTCTTACTACTACTAACTGCCCGACGGCAAAGCAGCAATAAAAGTGGTCTCCCTTCGGGGCCCGGGGAGGGGGCCCATCCCATCATCCATCCCCCTCCAACCCAACGCCATCGTTCTTTTTTAACAGTAACTTTTAGGGCCCAGATTTGTTCCTCCCAAACAACCCTTGCCCGGCAAAACGGTCACCACCGCTCGTAGCGTCCCGCCTCAATCAAAGTTTCGTCCCACCCCTGGTTCTCCCCCATTACCACCTCGTACAAGCAGACAACTGGAGAGTCAGACAGACAGACAGACAAGACGACTCTCACCATCGACTCGACAGAACCCAGCAGGCCTGTGCTGTGCGAGGCTCTTTTCTGTCCTCCTTTCCTTGGCATCCGATCTCACAAGAGAGGGGGCGGGCCACCGTCAGCCGTTGGAACCATCGTGCCAGAAGTTCTTTCCAGGGTTCCTTTCTTTCTCCTCTCTCTCTCTCTCTCTCTCCGTCATCTGCATTAGGAACTCTAGCTGTATCCTCACACACCCCCGCCTTCCCGTTCCTGTTCCTGTTCCTGTTCCTGTGCCTGACAGCCGCCGCCCTCTTTGACGGGCGGGGGGCTAGGTTGTGTTGCACCCACCTCAGCTTCAGGTGCACGCGCTCGCTTTCGCGGTAATATGTGCTATAATGTTTAGCCTTTGCTGTTTCTGTATGCAGGTACATACGCACAACGAAAACAACAGCACAACAACAACAACAATAACAACAACATGCATCCAACGAGAGAGCCTCCCTCTCTTAGCCTAGGCAAAGCAAGGGGTGTTCGCTATCGGATAGCCTTTTGGGTTTACACCTCGTGGTTTGGCAGGGCACATCAGCAAAGAAAGAAACGGGGCACCCCGTCCATCGCCGCCGCCGCCGCCTCAAGGATCCTCTTGAGGACCGTGACTCCCCTAAGCCACCCCGACGGGCTCTCGTACCTACAGTAGTTCATGAGTCTATCTAGGCCCGGGCGTTAGAGATAAACGCGATCCAAAAGGCCGCTAGTTTCCCTTGACCATCCATCGCATCTCAAGCATGAATCCAGCGTCGCAGCCGCTTGTGAGTTTGATGTCAGAAAGCACACACATACATAGCACAGTAGCATCAAGGGATGAGAAAGGGACGGGACCCCTCCCCATGAACAAGGACCCAACTGTTTGGTTTGAGGTGGTTCCATCGAAACAGTGGCCTTCCTTCGTCGACTTGTTTCCTCGGCTCGGCTGAGACGGGTCTTGTATGTTGGTGCTGAGCGGGTAACCTTGTCTTCCAGGGCTCTTCGTGATAGGTGGGCGCAAGATATGCCGTCCAAACGACACGCGCACTTGTGATGATGCGCACATACCAGATGCCTCCATTCAGAACTGCAGCGGGACAACAAGCGCCTGTCTAATTTCAATACGGTTTGCTTGCGCCTCTATCTCTCTTCTCTAATGTCGTGAGAGGGAGGGAGGAGGAGGAGGAGTCATGAGTTGAGGCTCAGCTTCTGCTTCAAGCGTCCTCTATTCCTCAACCACATCACCCCTTTTTCCTCTCTTCTCTTCCCGTCAAGCCATTCATTACCCTCTAATTGGCAAGCCTCTTCCAACTTTTTTTTTTCATCCCATCTCTCTTCAACTGTCCGTCTGTTTCGCATACAACACCCGGCCCACTCCAACTGCTAACTAACCTTTCGCCGCTTCCTTAGCTTCCGCTGTGCCTCCCAGGGTCAGGGATCCCCCCTTGAAACCCACTAACGCACTGGCGTAATTTCACCTCAGTATCAGGGATCAGTCCAAGAAGACAAGACCGTTTTTGCAGGCCGTGGGTACCCCCCTGTGCTGATTGGGTGGATTGCCAACGTCTACTCAGTTCCAGCCAGCCTTGGCTCTGGGGACGTCTTCTCGCCAAACCTTGGGATACGATGTCTTGCTCCATCTTCATGTCCACACTCAGCTTCGACTCGATCCCCTTTGGGGTTGCTGGTCCGCGGCACGGTCAAGGAGAAGTGGAGGATGTGCCGTGTGCATGGTCAGGGGAAAGAGAGCATGTGTGTGCTATCGACCATGGAAACATATTCCCCCCCAGAGGCGAAAGACGGAGAAACAGGAAACGCTGGCGCCGAAGCGAGACGAGACGCCTTCTGTCCGGCACCTGACGGGCTTCTTGATTCAATGGCGACGTAATTCGTAAACCCGGGCACTCATCTGTCTATTCTTAGAGCCCCGGTTGGCGAGAAAACACTACGATGGCAAGGGATGAACAGTGACCGTACAGCGGTGAAGGGGACCATGTAACGAGGTGTTGATGTAGCTTTGATCTCTCCCCTGGCTAGAGATCTTCGTCTTGCAACCCCATGCATATAGCTCCTGTATAAGATGCACTAGCTGCAGCTATTGGTCCTGGGTCGGCCGCTCTGGGAGTTTGTTGTGTGTGGCGCCAAGCAAAACTCTGAATGCCCTCAAGTTTCTGACACGGAGGTCTTACAAGGCAACGTTGGGGAGGAGAAACACACCGTCGACCTTCGGATGGCGGTAGATCCGAAACTCGGATGCGGCTGTGCCGAACCTGACAGGAGGCTTAGTGAAGCCGGATAGCTATAGTTCCTGTGTGAGGTCTGAAGCAGCGATCAAACGTGTAGAGATCTGAAACTGCCAGATGAGATGCCGAGGCTGGGGAAAATGTTTGGAGGCACCACAGTTTCAATGTAGATGTTTCTGTAACCTCGCTTCGAGGTTCAAAGTCGTAGTTCATCTGGACTACTTGGAAGGAGGGCTATAAGACGCCATTATGAGAGTGTTTGCAAAGTTGGTGATCTACCCCCTCAGGATGAGTCGTGGTGTTTCAGGAGTCTCTTGGGCGCGTCGGCCTGCAGTTGAAACTGACAGCTTCCAAGTTCTAGCTTAGCGAAGGAGTTGTTTGTTGACAGCTGCAGAGTAGTAGCAGTGGCTGGCCAACTGGTAGTAGCCTCGGACTCGCCGTTGTGTGGTGGTGGTGACTGACATGCCTGACTGACATGCCCCCAGGGCTTGTAACCCTCTATCCATACTGCATGCTCCGGCATCGAGTCTACCCGAGTCTGGTTCGTCAATCTGTGTTTCACTCGCTCGGGAAACCGTAGTCAATAATGCGTAGGGCCAATGTTCCAATGGATCCTCTGCGATAGCCGCTTCCGTAGTGGCATGAAACACCATTGAGTTGTTTGAGATTCTTTTAAGCCCAGCCTTAAGTCCCCGTACCCATCGTTATACTACCGGCAGGGTCGCATCGCCTGGCCCTATGGCAGCAAAGAGGTTGTAGTCGTCCCAATTGGCAGCCAGTTCTGCGACCAGGGTGGTTTCATCCCATGGCTCACGGGGTCGACGAGTTTCGAAACTTGCAGCTTGTTGGAAGTGGCATAAGGGCCGACGTAGGGCGGTCTCGTGGTCTTCGGATCGGGCTTATAATCTCCTCGTATAGGTGAACCTGATGCTATGGTGCTCGGAATCTATTTCCCCAATATAATTAAGGCATGTGGATTTGTTATGTTTCTCGATGGAGAGTGTGCCCCGTGCTTCTACGCATGTCGACGTGGGACATCAGACCATGTGGATGACAAGCGTGTTTCGAAGCGGGGATCGGCACTCCGGCGAGAGAAGGTGGAGGAGACGAGGGAGATGGATGCCGGATCGTCATAGTAGTCAAAGTTGGTCATGTTGGCCTTGTCCTAGGGCATCTTGTTAGGGTTGACAGCTGCTTTTGCTTTTGAAAGTGATTTCTGACAGTGGGCACTTGGAGGCTGAAGTTACCCTAGACACGTGCCCGACAATGGCAGCCCAACATTTTTGCCCAGTTTTTACGTCGGGCAACACTGGTTATGATTTGTGCGGGATGGTGTTCACGGTAGAAAGGCCGAGATGAAATAACCTGTCGCGAATATTGTGAACAAAGTTGTGTTGTCAAGCATAGCAATATCGATCAGGACTTGGTGTTGGGATGAAAGAAGAAGAAAAGGAGCATTTGGCGTGTGCGGGGATGGCTCGTCTTTTGGGGAAATAAACGACTGAGTAATCGGCCACTTTCAAGAGATTGAGCCGCAAATGCAGGAACACAAGCTTAGAACCATCAGAATTCAATGCAGAATGCCATCGACGTCGCATGGGAGTTGGGAGTGTCGGCCCCAGTCCCGAGGAGGGAAGAGACTTGAGAGGTACACGAGTTGAATGTCACGATCTTAGCTCGAGACGCGTCCAGATTGCCGGGTACCCGTTGTACCTCCTCCCTCGCCGACTGGGACTGGGACGCTGGGTGGAGAATCCGGGCAGATCCATCCTCCTGCGAGATGCGGCTCTGAGCCTGGTCCCGTCTGTTGGAGGCACGTACCGGGCATCTACAGGCTAAAAGGGACGACCTCTGGATGGTCAAATGTGCCAATTGTACGTGACTGGAAAACCCAGAGGTTCATCAAGACTCGAGCGGGGATCATCACCTGCCATTCGTCGACAACCGAATTCGTACGAGCCACTCGCGATAGGCTATCAGCAAGCTGCTGGAGCAGGTGTGATGCGAGACGATTCGCGCCATGGATGACGCGAGAGGTGTCCTCACGAGATAAGAGATAAATTCGCTGAAGAATTTTATTCAAGCCGGGATTGCGGAGATGTCTTCTTTGAGATGCTATCCAGCAGTAAGGAACAGGCCGAATAGATCACGGGTCACGAGCTGCCTCAACATGGAATCGTACTGTATGGACCCCGGCACGTACCCTAGACACTGGACCTGAGTATCAACTATTTGCTGCTCTCTGACTGGCAAATCTCGCCTGATCGGGCGGCCAATCTGCTGAGAATCATGATGATTTTGCAGCACCCATCAGCCAGTCAGCGAACGGTGAACCGAGCCTCCCGCTCCGGTGGAAATGGCGGAGGCCGCTGATTCAATAGACATCAGGGCTCATCAAACCGCGAGAGGCCTCATATAACTCTCCCGACGAATATTCCCACGACGAAACAAACAAACTTAAAGCGACTCTGTCCATATTACTACTCGGCTAATAATCAGTCAAACAAATCGCCCTCTCACGAAACAAGCAAACAACCTTTTTTTGAGGCTTGACTTTGACCCCATAGTGGCTTGGGAATTTGCAAGGCGGGGGTAGACGCGCGTAAGCCAAACAGAGGTGAGAACGTGACGGGGTACAGCAGGTACGAAGGGCACGTACCTGCCAGTACTTGTTTTCTCTTGGTCCAAGTTGTTTCCCAGGGCGCAGGATTGCATCAAGGCCCGTGCAGGAGGAGGACCCGCTGAGTCATAGACGCACTGTCCCTCACACGCAAAAAACTGCCTGATGACACAGTGTTGATATCTTATCAGACAGTATGCCCCACCGCTTCGATTCACAGTGGACCCACTTTTCCCAAGGGTCAGTAGCCTTCAGTCGCGCTGTGCCCAAAAATCCATTCCCCCATTTCTCCCCTTTCCACCAAAAAAAAGGGCGAGCCAGTCCAAAACATCGACCACCTTCCCCTCCCCCCAGGTCCCAGCGACTTCCCAGGTCCTGCCCGAGTTACTTTGCCTCGAGGTACCGTCCATCGTCCGCTCTCCCAGGCCTCTCTTTTTTTTGCCTGTCCACCTTCAAATCCTCGATCCTACCGACGGATGCGAGGTATCGATTGTACTTCCCTTTTACACGTTGCCCGAAACCTCAAGCTTCATCCTCGCTCGGCGGATCCACTGCATCTTGCCCTGCCCGTTTGCTGCACCTGTTGCCTCTGCAACCAAAACTCCATCAAGTTCTGGGTCACGACACCTTCTGTCGTCACCATCGCCGCCAGAACAGGCGCACTTGTCGCATTCCCCTGTGGCCTTTTGTGTCCCAGGTAAGCCTTTTATTCTACATTTGTTCTTGTAATCATCGCCCTTGGATATTACCGCGTTTTCAAATCATGACTATTCTCATTTGCCCACGTTTTTTTTTTGCGCGTCATGTCTTCCGTTGATGCCGAGTTGAGCTTCGGAAGTGAGCTTCACTGGGGCTTAGTCTGGTCACCCAACCACATGAATATGCCCTTTACTCTTTCGCCAGCGGCTCTTACTCGCACCCCATCCATCGGCCCTTGATGTACACACAACACCCTCACACACCTCCGCTTCACATTCATAATGTACTTTTGAGCTTCAGCATCGGTATCGAATTTCACTTTACCTTAGCCCCAGTCCAGACTCATCCCAACCACCAAAAAAGAACCGGGGCTTCGGTCTGCTTCCCCATTTCACCTCGGCGCGCGGAGGCAGCACGGCATCTGACCGCGCCGTTGCAAACACGTTCTTTCTTCCCAGCCTTGCATTGTACCGAAACCTGTAGAAGGTTCAACTCACCAGTCTTTGACCTGTACTAACCCCAACGAAACAAGCGCAACCTTTCCAGAAGATTAATCACACTTTTTTCCAAGGGCCTTCGCGGTAACATCCTGTTGACATTTGCGCGGACACAAAACCCGGGCAGCATTCCACCACACCACGTCCCTCTTACCAACCAGATTTCGACCCTACCCTCGCCCACACATCACTAGCTCCCATCTGGCAGAGAACTTCTCAAACACGCGAACACCCTCTACTCGTGTATCTGTCTTGTCCTAGCAATCCGGTGTGCGTTACTTGCCCCGGTTGTTGTCAAACAGTTCACGCCTTGGCACCTCTTTTTATTTTCCCTTGGACTATTTCAAAATTTGCCCGTAAGTTCAGTTTTCCCTTTTCAATGACGCGATATCTGGTTCGTTTCTTGATTGCTTCTTTGCGCGTTTTGACGCGGTCGCGTCATGCATGAGAGAGAGGCCTGAGCCGTCATGATTCTTGATGAGCGCAATGCCTCTTTTCCCAGAAAGAGCAAGAAACATGTTTCGTGACGACACCTCGCATTGCAAGTGACTTGCGGGCCATGTTTGTATCGCGAATTGAGATCACACCTGAAGCCTCAAGACCCCGGTCGCGTCACCACACAGTTTGCGCGTGTTGCAGACCCACGTCTGCATATGGACTGACCAGTCATTCTGGCTCCTGGTGACCATCATGACTTGACTCCAACAGCTGTACCTGCGGTCGTGTCGGCCTTTCGTCGCCCGGCTTTGGTTCATCTTTCGTCCTTTTAAACAAACACTCTTGTGGATCTTGATACTGATCTTGTCATCGTATTTAGAACATGCAGCAGTGGCAGGTTGGCCCTATGCCAGATTATGTCTACTCCAATTCCACCACTCATCAACCCAATGAAATCCAGTAAGTACATCCCTTGATTTTGATACTTCCTGTACATCGCCGAGCATGACCTCGGGCATGGCCTCTGCTACACGGCGCAGTCTCGGCTATGCTACGGAGTATTCTCATGTTGGCATCGCCCTGGGGGGACTCCTGCAAGATGCGTATCACCGCCTCTTCTCTGGTTTATACCCCCCGCCTATCTATGTCCTCGCATCAACTGGGCTACCTGCCTGGGTTCCTGGAGTGACTCGGGATTATTGTTCCCTCGTTGGCCGTCGCCATACCAAATTATGACCACAGCAATGTCCGCGAAGAAACAACACCGCTAACCAGCGTACCGTCATAGTAATCCTCATCCGTCGTACCAGCAGGACATGTCCCGCCGGAACGAGCGCATGGAGTTTGCCTACGGAGCTCCCCAGCCAAACATGGCACCTCCGCCGCAGCATCATCCTGCCCCCGTTCAACCTCCCATGAATGTTCCTCAACAACCGCCGCCGAACGGTCCTCCACCGCCTCAGCAGACTCCCACCCCGACTCCTACCCAGCCTGGTCGGCAGCGAAAGCGACCCGCACCCACGTCTGCCCCTCCTCCGGTCACGAGTGCGCCTCCCGCGCCCGTCGCCCCCTCGCAAGTCCAGCCGCCTGCACCCGCGCCTCCTGCT
>NHTE02000027.1:928058-961139 GCA_002168265.2 Fusarium euwallaceae
CTCCTGCTCCCCAGGTGGCTCCCCAGGTGGCTCCCCCCCAACCCCAGGCTCCCGTAGACGATGCGAATGCGGCTCCAGTCGTGCCTCCGCCAGCCAAGAAGAGCAGAACCAATACTCCCTGGACACCTGGAGAGGAGCTGCGGCTGAAGCAGATGCGAGATGCGGGAAATAGTTGGGCAGAGATTGCAAAGGTAGGCTTTCACTATGCGAATCGAGGGTATGGATTGCAAGCTAAAACACAATCGGTAGACTTTCCCTACGAGAACAGAAGGTTCCGTCAAGAAGCATTGGTATAAGGTATGTGTCCCGATATGGATCACACCGTCTGAGTTCAAATATCTAACTGGATCTAGGATATGCATTATGCCGAGTTTGCTGAGGACGAGGTAACCACAGTTTGCCCTGAACGTTGACCAACCAAGCTGACCTCCCCCTCATCAGAGTCAAGCGTTGTTGAACGCCATTAAAGAGTACGAAAATAATAAATGGAAGGTGATTGGTCAGAAGGTCGGCAAACCTGCCAAGGTACGAGCCCATAACAATTTACTTTGACAAGGACATGCACCATGTTAACCATTAATGCAGGCCTGCGAACAGTACGCCAAAGAGCATTTCCCGGGTATGGTCACGAAGCTCGGCCGCTAAGGGGCGACCATTTGCGCAAGCAAGTCAGACTAACCCCCTGACAGATCTCTTTGCCAATTCAAAGGGGAGATAGGATAAGTCAACCATTCCAATTGGTAGACTGGTCTCCTCACGAAGCGTTCGTACCAACGCGGCCGGGCTGTGATCTGTCACAACCCGCCAGGGGATGCCACCAGGTTCGGCTCTCCTGATTCAAGACTCTTGGCAGTAGGGGGAAAGATGAAAAGCACAAAAAATACGGAAAGCTTCAGCGGCGGCGTTCGCTTCGCAGTTTTTACTGAACTTGTTTAATGGTTACTCGTACCTTTTTTTTTTCTTATTTGTTTAACGACGAGATATGGCGGATTTCAACTGGCCTTGCTACACCCTTTGGGACCGGATACGGAAGGGGAGCAGGATTTGATGGATTTGTTGTACGGCGCGTGAGGGGATGGGAAATGGAACACTCGTTGTAGCAACACTTCGTACCGGCGGCTCTCAATGGCTGCTGGAAACTGGACGGGAAATACGGAGACGGAATGGCACACTTGGGGGAATAAATTGCTGCTGGATCGGGTCGGGACGGTCCTTCTGGTGGCCGTGTGGTTTGACGGATGCTTCTTGGGACCCTCGAGTTGAGGTAATGTCGCAGCAAGACGCGGAGGGATGGATGAACCGTTGCAAGACGGAACCTGGAGCGTTATGATGGCTTTTTCATTTTTCGCTTCTTTCTCCCCTTTCTTCACTCTCAGGCGGAGGAAGGAAGAGATTGCTCGATTTAGGATTGGTTATACTTATACCCCAACGCCTGGAGTTGTTTCCTTGCACCTGAAGTACAAGTATTGGCCTTGGCCGTGACGAGTTTGCGACATTAATGAAGGGTTGCCGACTACTATGCATCTCCCTGGGGTAGTGAGGTACTTTGAAGACAAGTCTCGAGTGTTGGACAATGACTTATGATGGGGAAGTAGACCAGGGATGGTCAGGTACAGACAATGGTACTCGACCATGGTGTTCCTAACCAGCCACACTAAACCCTGGTTGCATGCGCCGAGCGAGATGTGCATGTATGAGACACTCAGTCTGGCTTCTGGGGTTACTACGTACTGTAGGTAGGTGTCAGGAATGAATGGATCAAATTGAAGGAAAGTCGTTGGAACCCTGGGTCGGTTTCTAATGCGACATGAGGATGTAATTACCCCGGCTGGCTTGAGCATGACTGAAGCTTGGAGGTGAGCTTCTTGACCCAGTTTGGCATAGGCGACTACAACTCTGGGCTGGCTTGGTACCTTTGGTGAAGCACCCAGAACGCCTCGACCAGGATGTCTCCCTCAGAGTGGCATTGGGCTGTCGTGTGCCATTGTGGCGTCGAGGCTTGCGTGATGCTTTGTGCGACAAAGAGGGATTGACTGCTCTGAGGGGTAGCGGTGACAACGGCGATGCATGATGGCGTCGAAGGCATATGGAAACTTGTCAGACGCCAACGACATGGCATTGTTTGCTACTGGCTGAGTACCTTATGTGCATGCTTATTGGGATGGGATTTGGGTGGTATGATATTGCAGCTTATGGGCAGGGATTGATGAATCTATGGTAGCCTGAAGCTGAGGCAAGGCATTGTGACGGGCGAGAGCTGGAACAGAGCTAACCAGGGCAAAGAGAGAGGTTGTCACGTCAGGTGACAGACAGGACAGTCCAGGAGATGAATGGGTTAGACTATCACGAGCAAGTGAATTTGTTCTTTGCATAAAAGATAAGGGCTAACAAACTGTGCTGTGAATTATCTGTGGATATCTTTGCTTGGGCCGTACGAGGGCGAATGAGGGGGAAGCAATTCAAGAAGCGGTCATGTGTCTACTCCGTATCAGTCTCGGCGTTGCATTGGCATTGATTGGCATCGACTCCATCGGAGATCATTCATTGTCGCTAAGTCGAGAGTGTGCCTTGGTGCCATTTCGGCTATGCGCACCAACACACCATGGCCAAGCTTTCCCCTTGTCTGACCTGGTTTCCCTTTTCTCCGACATTGTCAACTCCTGAATCGAGTCATGGTGATGATCTTGTCGAGAGAGTCTCTCTCCCTGGGGTTTGCAATGTTTGACGATCCTCGGACTAAAAACTGGGCACGAGACGAGACTGGACGTCAAAAGGGAGTGAGTGAGTGGACTGGCAGCAGACAAGGCAAACTGGTGGGCCGGGCTGGCTCTGTTGGTTAATTATCTCTCGCGCCAGGAGAGTGCCATTGAAGACCTGGCTCCGCCTTAAACGAGGCCGTCACCCACTCAGGTAGGGTTGTCACCCACCAAATCAGGGGCCAGCCGGGGTACCGAGGCCCTGTGATGATGGACGAGCTCTTGGAGGGTGAGACTGGATTGGTCAGAGGGGGGAAGCTTGGGCTGTGAATCTCGTGTGCGCGTTATTGTCTTGCCTTCGTCTAGAGTCCGATTGCCCACGGATCCCCGGCACCAGAGGCCCGCCCTCCGTCCGTGCCATCCAATGTCATGGATGCAGGTTGGTTTTTTGAGGGGGCCTGCCTGCCTTTTTGGGCTGCTTCCATTTCTTGTCTCGAACTAACGTTGACTCCTCCTTCCCTGCCCTACCTGGCTTGGGGACATGCTCCGTCTCTCTTGATTCCTTCATCACCCGACAGTCGTTTCTGGGACCTTAACCAAAACCCTTTCACCTTTTTTGGTGTTTCCTTAATCCCTTCGTTTTTTGTGTGTGTGTTTTTGTTGTTGTTCTTATTTGCCCTCCTTTATTCTCTATTTCCTTTGATGGAAGGGAGATATCGGCGGAGCTTATCAAACGTCCATTCGCTCACCCCGTCACACAAACCGATCCCGCAAACCAACACACACCCCCGATCGCCCGATCCGAAGCACAGCAAAGTGCAGCAGCAGCAGCAGCAACAACAGCACCACGCGACAATCTTCAGTGGCTTCCTTTTTTACTCTCGCTAGGAAGAAAAAGATCAACAATCAGCCTAGGGAGCGTTGAAAGAAGGGATTCATTCTGGAATAAAGAGACGCGCAAACTGTATCGCGGCCCGCATTCCAACGCCCGGTTTTTCTCTCACCTTTGCTTGCTTGATATCGGCCAAAGCAAAACGGCCAAAGCTCTCCCCTAATAACGGTCAACCGCACTTAAATCAACAACAAACCAGAGTCGTTCGTTTTGCTGGGTTGATTTTGATCTGATTGTTAATTTTTTGCTCTTTTTGGATATTTCCGCCCTCGTTTTTTTTCACTTTCGCGGCAGTCGTTACCTCGCATTCGACCTGCCATATCTCTAATATTTGATTGCGAACCTAACCTCTTGTCGCTTGTTACCGACTCGAGGCGCTTTTTCGCAACAGCATATTCGCCTGCATCGCTACTATTCGTTTTACTCGACAATATTCATAATGTTGCGATCTCTTGCTGTGGCTGCCCTCTTGGGCGCCGCTTCGGTCAGCGCTCAAACCGTCAAGTGCACCGCCAACAGCAAGTGTCCCAAAGAATCTCCTTGCTGCTCTAGTATGGCCCTTTTCTCCACCGTTTTATCGCGCGCATTCTGACATTTCTTTAGCCTATGGTGAATGCGGTGTTGGCGCATACTGCCTCGGTGGTTGCGACCCTACCATGTCCTTCTCCCTCGACTCTTGCGTTCCCGCCCCCGTCTGCGAGGACCGCACCATGAAGATGAACTCGCTTGACCGAATCACCGACATCAGCAAGTACCTCGGTGACTCCTCCAAGTCCGACTGGGTTGCCCAGGGTGAACCCGCCATCTTCAAGGACAATGTGCTCCTCACTATGCCCAAGGACAGTGTCGGCACTCTCCTATCTTCCACCGTCTACATGTGGTACGGCAATGTCAAGGCTCGCTTCAAGACTAGCCGTGGTCGTGGTGTTGTTACTGCCTTTATTCTGTTCTCTGACGTAAAGGATGAGATTGACTACGAATTTGTCGGTGTCGACCTCGAGACTGCCCAGACCAACTATTACTTCCAGGGCATTACCAACTGTAAGTCGTCCACCGTTGCACCGCGTTGCACCCTCGCGTCACCCGGCGCCGGGTGTTCACGTGATACCCCTAACCGCCACACCGGTTAATGCTGACAACGCATGTGATAGACGAGAACTCGGAGAACATTACCCTGTCTGACACCTTTCAGAACTTCCATGAGTACGAGATCCGCTGGACTCCTGAGAAGATTGAGTGGTACATCGATGGCAAGCTCGGCCGCACCAAGTTGAAGAAGGAGACCTGGAACGCGACTTCGCAGAACTTTGAGTTCCCCCAGACTCCCTCCCGTGTACAGCTTTCCCTCTGGCCTGGCGGCAAGGAGACGAACGCCGAGGGTACGAGGGCCTGGGCTGGTGGTACCATTGACTGGGAGGCTGCCGATATCCAGAACAACGGATACTTCTATGCCACCTTCTCTGATGTCGAGATTTCGTGCTTCAACTCTCCCACCGCTCCCGGCACCAACAAAGGCAAGAGTTACACGTACAACAATATTCGCGGCACCAACGACACCATTGTCGATGGTGACAAGGATCACATCATTGCTTCTCTCCAGGCTACCGGTACCGACATGGACAAGGGCAAGAAGGTGACCAAGCCCAAGGAAGAGGACAAGGACAAAGATGAGGATAAGGACAAGGATAAGGACGAGGATGATGACAAGGATAAAGACAAGGACGAGGACGAAGATGACGATGACGACGAGCCCGCCACCATTCCCGGTGGTGGCAGCGGAGCTCCTGCCAACGAGCACAGCGAGGACAAGGACAGCTCCACGGATTCTGGTTCTAGCTCTGGATCTTCCGGCTCCAGCTCTGGTAGTTCTGGAAGCAGCTCAGACAGCGACTCGAGCGATGACTCGAGCAGCGATGAGACTGCTGATACCACCAACTGTGATACGAGCAGCTTCAACCAGGAGTGTGGCAGCTCCAGCTCCAGCTCCAGTTCGGAAAGCTCTAGCGCCGATGAGGGCAAGGGCTCCAACGCTGGCTCCAGGAACGGCGCCAGTGCCCTGGCCATCATCATTGCCGGTTGCGCTCTGTACTGGCTATGATTGTGGTCTCGTCTCTTCATGTCCGTCCTGCTCTTGTTCCTCACCGACGGTCCCCCTTTTCTGATTATATAGCATCTCTTTGTGTTTATTTGTTTTTCTGCTCTGATGAAACAATGGCTTTTGCGGACCGGCGCGTCCTGGGGCCTTGTATGTAATGGCTCTTTTCTTCTTGTGATTATATTTTGTTCACGGTGAGAGGGAGGATACCAGTAAAGACCCACAATGGGGCCAGGACGAACACGCGGAGTAGAGAGTGAAAAGAGAGAGAGATCAAGATAATGTGGAGGTAATGGCTACGGCCGTCCACTCCCTGCACTGAAATTCTGTCATTTTGTTGTGAAGAAGTGTAATGCAGGAACTTGCTTCTGATGTTTCGTGTTGAGGAGCTTCTGGCCAATGATGAGGCGAGGCATTTCTGTATTTGGCAGTGAGTTGGTTCTTAAAATAGGCCACATGAGTAATGACGGGGATGAGGGTATTCGCACTTTAATGATAGACAGCAGCCTAATAATAGCAACACTTCAAGTAGAAGCCCGTTAACACGGAGGAGAGTAGAAGATGCAGACTGATGTAAGAAGCTTACCAAAACTTCTATGACGTCCTATATCATGCACAACACACAACACCAGTGAAACCCTTCCACACGGGGGATTGGCCGGAGAATGCTTCCTGTCGAAGGATCCTAGCAGCGAGGCTTCGTATTCGACAGTACGGAGGCACACTGGGGTTCGCATGCCGAAGTGCGGTGAGGCCTGTTTGGTGATGACTGCTTGGTGGGTGTGTCAACGTTCTCACATGGATGCGCCTCGTTGGTCTAGGCCAGTCTCTCTGCCTTGTTGTTTTGTATAGCATTGGAGTCGGTGTTGAGGCTTATAACAAGAGTTTCTATTATGACTTGACAGAGGGAACAGCGCGAGGGAGGTTCAGGCAACGGCTGCTACGAGCAAAGGAAGAGGGGAATTACCTGCAGGGGCTCTTTGACAATACCGTTTAAAAAGGTATGCTTATCTCTCCGGAGTACCGGAACTGTCTCTTCCAAATTGGTCATGTTTGGCTTGGCTGTTACACGAGGGCGTGGCCCTCAAGCACGGATGCATCATGACTGGCCTCTCGATCCAGGGGCTGTCAGCTCCTGTCAGCACCTGAAGGCCGGCATCTCGAAGAACTACCGAACGTATCGGCAGCAGGAATGGGGGGGCTATATGCGGATGGCGCAGGTGTCGGGAGCCGAGATGTGTGGACGGTGAATGGGCTCATGGGGGTATTAAATGGGGGATATGGCGATGATATTGGTTTTCCGTGATGCTACTTGGTTATTGACCAATTCTTGCTCTACTCGGAAGATAAACGATCACATATTGAGTTTCATTACTATTAACCCTGAATCTTGACGTTGGTTGGTGGTCGGGCTGCCATCAACTGCGCTGCCATGACTGCATATTACTTCTTGGACAAGTTCCCCCATGTCCACACGACAACCCTTTCTCAATTCAACCCATTGTGTCTACCAGTGTTCCTGGTTATTGTTCTCATTCTACCATTAGTCTTATTGCTTCAAGCCTACCTGGCAACTCGTCGTCCAAAGGACTTTCCCCCAGGACCACCAACAACACCTTTCCTCGGCAACATCCCCGACATACCCCTCTCAAAACCCTGTGTCACCTTTACCAAGTGGGCACAAGAATATGGCCCAATCCTAGGAATCAAAGCCGGCCCTATGAACATTGTGATGCTCCACGATCCGGACGACATACATGAGCTCTATGACCGCAGGGGTAACACATATGCGGGCAGACCGTACAACTACATCGCGCTGAACCACGTCTTTGAGCCGGACATTGGTCAGATTTATCTGTTTCAGCGCAATGACCGGTTGTTGAAGCGGTGGAAACGACCTGCGAGGTGGTTCCTGAGTCAACAGGGTATCGAGGGTATAACGCCCATCCTCGACGCCGTGAGTGCCCGCTGTCTCAAAGCCCTAGCCGACAGTCCATCTCGGTTCCTTGAGCACCTGCGTGTCTGGGCAATGAGTACACCTCTCATTTTACTCAGTGGCCAAACACATGTCAACCAAGATCTGCTGAGGACATACTTTTACCGACAACAACTCCTCACGGGATTACTTGAGCCAGGAAAGACACCGCCTGTGGATTTCATCGCGCCTTTGCGGTGGTTACCTCCTTTTCTTGCAAAGTGGAAGCGAGATGCCCGTTTTGTACGGAAGCATCAGGATGCTTTTTATGGGGAGATGATTGGGGAAGCTGTGAGCAACTGGCAGAGACGGAAGGGTGGAGATAAACATGTTGGGGAGTATGAACCTGTGATGACGAGACTGTTGGGAGAGGGGATGTCGGAGAGGGAGGTTAAGTGGTTAGGAGGTGGACTACTTGATGCTGCGTTTGATACAACGAGTGCAGCGATTGTCAATTTCGTCGTGGCTTTGGCAGGACATGCGGATGTTCTGAAAAAGGTGAGAGAAGAGGTTGAAGCTGTTTGTGGAGGGAGAATGCCGACGGGTGAGGATGTAGGGAAGATGCCCTACTTAAAGGCCTGTCTGATGGAGGTGAGTGCTTCAACCTTGAAGCTATTCAGACATGTTGATCATTTGTCAGACATTTCGATGGCGTCCTTCGGCTCCTCTTGGTCTACCACACGTCACAGACTCAGACGACACATACAAAGGCTATATAATTCCCCGCGGCACAACCATCATAGTCAACGCCTTTGCCATCCTCCACAACCCAGACATACATCCAAACCCAACAGCATTCGACCCAACACGATACCTCGATCCATCAAAGCAAGTAGATGAACACAGTAAGAGCACATGGATCTTTGGCGCAGGACGGAGGCGGTGCATGGGAGATCAATACACGATACAAGCACTAATGGCAGTAATGGCCAAGATTGTCTGGGCGATGGACATGAAGGTTCCTGAAGGGACGGATTTGAGTGTTGAGGGAGGGTTTGATGATGGGTTGATGATGAAGCCGAGGGAGAATGTTATTGTGGAGTTTTGGGTTAGGGATGGGAGGAGGGAGGGGATTGAGGTGGAGTGGGAGTGGAGTGGGAGAGGGGGGAGAGGGAGTTGGAGAGGATGTTGGGGAAGTGTTGATGGATGCAAGGGACATTATGGCAAGGGAAATTGTTGTTGTTAGTTGTAATAGTTGTGTTATTGGAAGAGAAAGATGATGTTATTTGATGTACTCAAAGTGTTACGTAGGGCTGGGCGTAATGAACGGGTGAACCATTACACCGATACAGACTCAAAGGATTCATCCGCTGAACCTAAATAAAGATGATGGAATCAAGGCGCAGAGAAGAAAATACGAAAATCAGACGCAGAGACCCTTGTTCACGCGAAATCCTTCTTCAAGCGAAGGACGAGCGAGCGCGAAACGCGAGCATGCAGGGTACATGAACTTTGTTAGTGCCGTGGGAGAGTTCATTGCGGCTGAGGGTAGGATCCTTAGCAGTGCAACGGTACCAACTTATGGGGCCAGCTTTGCGCGAACTGTGGTCTTGGGAAGTTTGCATTGGCGACTTTATAGATGGAAGGATTGAGATGGATATGATATATATAGGAATGAATCCTCATGAGAAAAATATTTCATCATCAGTTTCATCTCGATAACACACACACTCACAACACACCCAAGACACCATCGCCATTTACACTCATACTCATACTCCAATTACTCAATCATGTCCAAGACAATCGCCTTCTTCGGTGCCACAGGCGGCTGCGGCCTCTCAGCCCTCAACCTCTCCATATCAAACAACCACACCTGCATAGCCCTCTGTCGAAACCCAGACAAACTCTCAACTCTCTTCCCCTCCAAGCCGACAAACCTGACTGCCATAAAGGGCAACGCCCACGATGCAGAGGCCGTGGCATCCTGCCTCGTAAACCCATCCGATCCATCTCGTCTTGTCGACATTGTGTGTTTCACCATCGGTAGTGTATTCAGCTTTGCAAAGCTTACTACCGAGGATCCGAATGTTTGCGAAAAAGCCATGGATGCTCTCTTCAAAGCACTAGATACACTTCGTCAACAACAGGGAAAAACTGGAAAACCTCTCCTAGCAGTAATCAGCACAACAGGAATCTCCAAATTCCAACGAGACGTGCCTATTGCTTTTCTCCCCTTGTACAAAGCACTTCACGTACCGCACGAAGACAAGAGGGTCATGGAGGAACGACTGCAGGCTAGCTCTGAGCGGTGGATTGCTGTGCGGCCTAGTCTCCTTGTTGATGGGGCCGTGCCGGAGAGGAAGATTCGTGTTGGTGTTGAGGATCCTGTCAAGGGTGTTGAGGTTAAGGAGTTTGGGTATACTATTTCTAGGGAGGATGTTGGACGGTGGATTTATGAGAATTTGATTGTTGGGGAGACGGGAAGGTATGAGGGCAAGGCGGTTGGAATTACATGGTAGATGGATGATAAATGGGCGGATGATTATATGAGGGATGATAGGTTATGGATTTGTTCTTGGAATGGGTTCTACAAATAGATATATGAGGGAGTCTTGAGTTATAGGTCTTAGTTCAGACGATAGACGGTCACTTTTAAGCATTCACCAATTAATTAATCGCATAAATACTGCATTTTAATAATCGTCATAAGTCGTATTCACTATTACCTCCACTGGGGTATAATCCTTTCCTCATCCCAACTCCACCACATTTTCATCCCTTCCATCGAGGCTCAGTTCATCCGAAGCCTCACCAATCCTTACCAAAGTAAGCAGCAACATCAGCCTGCGAAGGCATAGGAAGTCTACCAGACCAGAAAACATCACCCCTTTCCTGTCCCCAACGACCAATGCCCAGTGCGGTCCCGAGAAAAGCGACAAGATCATCAACACCTGCGGGTCTGTTGAACGAGTGTCCGCCATGGAGGTACTCTCGCCAGATGGGGTTTGCACCCACAAAGTCCAGTCCATCGTAGGTCTGGCAGCCGTGTCGGACGGGTGTTACTTCATCGTCGTGGTTGTGCTGGATGAGGATTGGCGTGTGGGAGACGACGGAGTTGTTGGTTGGCTTGTCGGGGAGGTTGAGGATGGATCGGATCTGCTCCAGATCACGACCTGCAAAGGGGAGACGTCCAGCAACGCAAAAGAGACCGCCGAGACGAGGGTAGACTCCAAGGTTATCGGGGAAGTTGAAAGTAAGGAGGGCGAGAACCGCAACGCTTGCACCCTGGCCAAAACCCGCAATGACAACCCGATGGTATCTAAACCCCAGTGTCTCAGCCTCACCATGAATAAAAGCCCTCAGACGCAAGACAGCAACACCAAGACCATCAACCTGAAGATGCTGATCGACAGTAGGTTCATCTCTAAAACGAACAGGAAACCATCCGTTGGCGTTGGGGCAAGTGGGAAAGACCCAGCGAATAGTGGGAAACTCTTGTCGGAGGGTTTGACCACATGAACCGGTTAGTCGGGCGAATCGTTGCGCGCAGTTGCGGGCTGTTTCATCTGAGCCGTGGAGGAAGATTACTGTGTGGGTGTGTTCGTTGGCTGGGTGGAAGCCGACGGAGGGGTATTGGGTGCTCATGATGTTGGTTTGGTGTTGATGTTTGGAGGTAGGGATTGAGGGTATCTCGAGATGAATTGAGGGTGTCTTGAGAGGGATTGAAGATTCCGAGATGAAGAATCTACGAGGAATCAAAGAGTTGAGAGAGAATGGTATCTCGAGATGACGGAGATGGAGATACGATGAGCTGGGAAATGCACTACAACTTTCATATCTGTTCATGTTCGTTGGCTGAGGCTATTCAACAATAGGTTGTCTATAAACTACGAGTCTATATCCGTTTGCGAGGTCCATTAATATCGAGGACAATTGTTCTGAGGGCTGAAGCTATTCGCGTTTGCTTCTTACTCTATCGAGACATCGTTGCGTTGGCTCGTACTGCCGTTTTGGGACATGACGCTTGTAAGCGTTTGGCCTTCTAAATAACCTTGCAGAAAAGACGGCAGTCTAAATTCAGAAGGACATGTTGACCTATACAATCTCTTTCACACGCCTGAGAGGGGCTTTTTCGTGAGAGTAATATGGGGGGGGGATCAAAGCTGTGTTCCAGTATCCTCCGAATGACCCAGCAGCATATCGTATGCGCCTTACCTCAACTGCCGCCAATTGAAACAGAGTTTAAACATGAATACAAGAGAACTAGACGTTCCTAGTAGCTAGACCCAAAATCATCGCTTATCAAGTCTTCAATGGGACGTTCAAGGAACGTCGTTCATCCTATCCACGCCCCCTCCAGTTGAGCCCTGTTTCCTTCAGCCATCTACCACATACGACCATACCCACTGGAAAACTCGGGATCCCGTCCGCTCTCCCATAGATAAGCCAGTGAGGGGCGGATTAGTAGTTGGGTCGGTGACGACCAGCGAATCCCCGCTGTTGTATGTTTTTTGGCGTTTGAAGCTATTTTCTTTTTACCCTGTAGACGGATGTTGCTTGAACTCTGGGGTGGTTATTCCAGCACGTGATATGTGCCAAGTCGGAATGAAAAGAACGACAAGAATTGCCAAGAATGGGAGGTGACAATGTATTGCCAATGAAGAAGGAGGATGTCAATGGTTCCTTCGTTCGTTTGTAATAAATGAAAGAAACCAGTTCCTTTCCGTGTTTGAGATGAATACCCTTACGTCAAAAGGATTGGTCATTTCAACCCTCGAAATGACAAGGATACTCAGCTATGCCACCACCAACCCATCCGATCCGAGCCTTACAAAAAAAATCAGGCTCCCAATAATCAAGCTTAAAAAATGGCTCAGCTATCATAACCGCGAACCCCCCTGCATAGACTCCTTAGCCGCTGAGGCTTTCTTTGCTCGTCTCATGTTCCATCTTGTCGGGTGGCTGTTTAGCCGCCTTCCAATGAATCTTGGTGTGAGGCTTCCCCGTGAAACTAAAGCTCCAAGCCCGTTTAAGGCTTGGCATGAGTGCCCATGGATTGATTGGCTTGTAGCGTTGTGGTCCTCCCCCCCGCTTACTCGGTGAGAGTTTCGTTTCATCGGGGACCAAAAACTTTGTTTCTTTACGAGATGAGACTTTTTTAATTTCACAATGTGTATGCATCTCAGTACACCAAAATGCACTCATCTTACACAATCCTCACGGAACATTCTTGGCATTTGATCACCTGGCCATTATTCCTACTCTGCAAAAGCAGGCTGTAAAAGTGCAAGACATAGCCTGCAGACTATTCGCTCCAAGCCTAGTTACACAGCCCCTGAAATTTCTATTCCTATCCATCCATTCCGTCCGTTCCTGTCTGTGCCCCCAACCACCCCCTGCTTGCGCCTCCGCCTCATATGTGAGTGAACAAGAAAACATAACCCAGTCAATGAGGCTTTGAGCAGCAGCCGCCAGGAGACTCGGAAGTGTGTTTCGTATCCAATAATCACTGATTGTTCACCTACCGTGATTCAAAGGGCTTGCTGCTGCATTCTCCCGCGCATGGATCAGGCTCTCATTGTCTGAGCTTTGACGAAGGGCTGAGTGCTTATATATTTCCCACACCCCTTCCGTTGATCATCACCTTTTTAGCTTTCTCTTCCCCTTTCTCATCAATCAATCATACTTCACAGCCCTCTGACAAAAACAGAAACAAAGATCTGTCAGCTTTCTTCCCTTTCATTTCCCACTTTTAAAAATCTCTCGTCAGAATCCTACAAGAACTTAGGACCGGATCCTTTTCTTGTCATTCTACATTTCTAGCTTTCGATACCCCCATTCAGCGATTCGTTTTGCTTTCCACTTCATCACCCGTAACTGAACCAAAAAAAACATCACATACCGATCATGAAGTTCTCCATCTTTGGCCTCACGGCCGCCCTCGCCTCCTCCGTCTCAGCCCTCCCCCACATCCCCCGCGGAGCCTACGCCGCCGCCGAGAAGCCCTCAGCGCGCATCCTCCTCGGAAACTCGGGCCACATCTACATTGCCGACTTCTACTCCAACGCCGGCAAGCTCGAGCTCACACTTGAGCAGGAGATTGAGGGTGGAAACTCTTGGATGGCCTTTTCCTCCCCGAACCTTTTGTACGCTGTTGACGAGAACTCGGCCAACCTTCGTCTTTTTGAGGTTGACCTTACGGGTAACAAGCTCACCAAGAAGACTGAGCTTGAGGGCAGCACTGGTGTTGTCCATCTTGAGTTCAACAAGGCCAAGACGCGTCTTGTTGGAGCTGCTTACGGCAATGGCACCATTGACGTTTGGAACACGGAAAATGGTGGCCTCAAGTTCGTCAAGACTATCAAGTCTCCCGGAGAGCTTGGCCCCAACACGGAGCGACAGGCTGCTTCTCATCCTCACCAGTCTATCCTGGACCCCTCTGGCCGTTACTTTGCCGTCAACGACCTAGGCACTGACTCTGTTGTCATCATTGACTCCAAGGACGACACCTGGGAGGTCGCTTCCAACAACAAGGTCACTGCTGGCTGTGGTCCCCGCCATGGTGTCTTTTACCCCAGCGGTGCTGAAAAGGCCACTCACTACATCGTTGGTTGTGAGCTGTCCAACACTGCCATCGTCTACAAGGTTACCTACGAGGAGAACACCCTCGCTTTCACCGAGTCCCAGACCATCTCCACCTACGGCAAAGACGAGCCCCCCAAGGACATCAAGAAGGCTGCTGTTGGCGAGGTCATTCTGGCACCCAACAACAAGGACCTCTACATCTCTAACCGCCTCTCGGGTCACGACACCGACTCTATCGCCCACTTCACCATCGCCAAGTGCGGCACTCTCACCTATGCTGACAGCGTCACCACGGGCGGCCTCCTGCCTCGCATGATCAGCTTCAGTTCCACCGCCCAGCACGTCTTTGCCGGTAACCAGGACGGTCCTTTGGGTCTGGTTGCTCTCAAGCGTGGTAACAACGGCAAGCTTCAGGAGAAGCCTATCGCTTCCCTCCCCGGCTCCAAGTTCGGTGAGGCTGGCTTCGGACCCCAGTACGTCCAGCAGATCATTGTTTGAGCGATAGAATTGGGTATGGATAGCATTTTCCATGGAGCTTTAGGCGTTAATTAGGCGGATTGGGTAACAATGGATGTCTTGGAGATTCCTCGACTTGGCGAGCACAATGTAGCATTTAGTTAAAAATCTGAAAAGTCTCGTCTATTCTGGTATCAAAAGTCCAATGCCTGTGATATGTGGTTAGATGTTGAATAATATGTTTACTGATCATGGTTGAGACTTACATGATTCCTCTGCAAGCAGTGAGCCAATCACTTCTTGTCCTCCGACAATGAATGACAAGGTGTACCCGCTTGGCAACGAATCACTCATTGTTTGTGTGTCCATCATGCTTGGTGAATAGCCAAGGCACGAAGCAATAGGCACGCTCAAGCCGAATTGGCGATGTACCCAAGTACTGTGATCCTCACTCCTCTCTTGACTTCCTTAGTCTGAACTTGAATCGCTCGCCATACCCGCACCTCCTCGACCTGACGTGTCCGCTAAACTATCCTGCAGATGTTTGTACTCTGCATCTAGTAGCTCCTGGTCCGTACACTTGTGCGCTGTCTCAAAATCGATCAGAACGGCTTCGCCGTCGCCGCCTCGGATCAAGAAGTTGTGCTTGTTGATATCTCCATGTAGTATACCCAGCTCGTGCAGCTTTTGTAGGCTTCGCTGGCAGGCAGCCAGGTCGTCGGGTTCTGCGGTCCGGGCGTCCGGAACCTCTTCAATCAAAAAGCCGATGACTCGGCCGTTCTCGTGGATGTGTCCGAGAAACGCGGGGCCGATTCCCCGGCCGTGGATCCACTCGTATGAGGTGGTCTCGGCAGCAAAGTAGGGGATCTCCCAGGGGAATTGGGCAAACTTGGCCAACACTGGGCGATCAAAGGATGGGTGGGTGACACGGTAAAGGGTCTGACGCACGCGGTCGAGCTGGTGGAGCTCCAGATGATCGATCATGGTCTTGTGCCAGACGTCGCCGATACCAGGGAGGCTGCTCCGCCTCGTCTCACAGAAGCACGGCTCCCCTGTGCGCTCATCCTTTCCTACGCGGCCCTCGTTCCAATCGCCGGGTGGAAAAGGTGGCAGTTGCGAGAGGAGGACGGGCGCATATGTGCGATCCACGCCAGATATGAGACCCCCATCAAGCGTCACATATCGAACGTGGGCGTCGTCGACGAGGAAGCGATACTCGCTCTGCTCGGCATCATCGGGGTCGGCCAGAACGGCCAGCAGCTTGACGTTACTGTTGGTCTTCATTGAATTGGTGAGATTTGCTTAGAAGTGAGATGAGCTGCTTGCTGACGAGAAAGTGGGAGCTATAAGAAGACACAGGCTTAGATCTGATGGTTCGAGGCTGGGGGTGACACGTGGGGGTTAATTGTAGCTCATTGCGAGACAAGCACGTGTAGACGATAGGTCAAAGGGTCTCGGACGGGACGAACAAGGGGAGACTGTGCATCTTTAAGGGCCTCTCTGGCTGGTCTTTCAAGGGGTCTTGTCAATTCTCGGCAATCTCAGTATTTGCGCTTTGACTCGTGGGAGCCCATCATCCGAGACGAGACGCACGTCTGGACCCCCCCCAATCCGATGCTACCAAGGAACCAGGTGGGGGAAATGACTCTTTGGTCTGACGATTCTGAGCAGTCGTGGCCGTGTCAAACTCGTGGTTGCTGGGGTTTTGTTTGCAGACGGTTGGCCGGCATGCTGCGAGTTGCATACCACGAACAGGCGGGCATCGCTCACACACTGTACTGTACTGTCTTTCTTAGTCGTTGTGCCTCATCTCACGGGTCGCTCGGCGCGTGTGCTAGGGAGCGGGTCCGGTTCCGTTCGTTCGTTCGTGTCGTGCTGTGCTGATGCCCAGGGTCTTGTTCCTTTTAGCTGTGCCGGGGCATGACCCGATAGGTGTCCCCAGGCGTTATTGACGGCTAGTCAAGCGCTGAAGATGATGATCCGGTTCGCCGAGTCATGGTCCTATAAGTGAGGCGAGGCGGTTCTGATGGTGGAGAGGGCGCTCTATTCTGCAGGGGTTAGGTAGGTAGTGAGTGGCGATGGGATGGGAAGTTTGAAGTTGGGGTTTTGGTTGAGCCTCACGGGAAGGGAAAGGAAAAAAAAAAGCAAGGAAAGATCGAGGTGAATGGGAAGGAAAGGCGCCAGGACCGTTCCAGGGCTCTTGCCATGCAGGAAGGTTCGAGGCCCGAGACCCGTGACCTTGCTGAAGGGTTTAGTTTATCAATCAGCGTATTTCTATGGATCCGTGGCTGTGGCCCCCATCATCTCTTCTCTCAGTACCTAATTACTCGGTCGCCCCTCGAGCTGAGCTGAATATTCATCTGCATCCATCGTGGTGTCGTACGACTGGATCCAACAGTGTCTTCATGGATGCTTCATTTTGATGCGTTGTCCAAGCAAGCCACCTGGATGGATGGATGGATGGACAGTTATTTGCCTCTTCCCCCGCAGACAGAACCAACAGCACATTTATTGTTACTTGGGCCTGAATCTTTTAATAGCCTGCTTCTGTCTTGCATGTTTTAATGCCCGTTGATGCTTGCATAATTAATTGCATCTTCATATATACCCAACTTGAATACATTATCTATCTCATGCCTGCCCCCCCCATCTCATGACATCCCATCATCTCTTCTCTCATCTCCTCATCCCATCTCTCCCTCCCCCCTCATTCCACGACAGCCAACCAAACTTCCACCCCGCAGGTAACCATCACCATTCGCCTCAGTTGAGCTGATTGGAACTAGGCATCTCGTCTTACTGCGTCTGATACGCTCAGCCTGCATGCGATACAACAGCAAGAGGCGCCCTCTTCTGCAGCGAGCATATGCACTCGACTCTCTTCGAGGCACACGTTGAAAACCACGCACGCCATACATATTGCCGCCCGTCGTCTTCGTCGCCCGCTTAAATATGCACTCTTGTCCGGGTGTCTTGCCCAAATGGATGACCACTTCCTTCATCATGTCCCGATCGCGTCTGGGGTCGTCCCACGCCCTCTCCCTCCCCTTCATGTCTTAACCGTTTTCTTACCTTCTTAATATCATCATAGTGCCACTTTTGGCCTGCGATTGGATGTATATCCGGCGCCATCTGCAAGTCTCTGCGGTGCACCAGCGCCCTGGGACACCCGTTGATGCCCAGAACCATGGCCTACTCGACCAGGCTCTGAGGTTATTCCAGAGGGGTTTGCACAGCATTGACCAGTCTCGACATGTTCTTGTCAAGAGGCAGTTCTCTAGCAACCCCTCTCGGAACAACAACATCAAGATTGGCCTTATTGTCGGCTTCGTGCTCGCCGCCTTCCTCGCTGTTGTCATCGTCTTCCTATGGTTCTATTGCGGTTCTATCCGCTTCACCTTCAAGAAGAAGAAGCACCGTCATCACCATCATAGGCACAAATCTGTCAGTAGCAGAGGGTCTAGGGGCTCGGACAGAAGCGCACCACCTTCGCCCAAGTCTGCGACCGAGGAAACTCCTCCGGCAGAAGGCAAGCCGGCAGATGGATAGGATGATACGATATTGGCAAGTTGTCTCCATCATTATATGCGCTACAGTTGACTGACATTATAACAGACCCTTCACTTCCGTGTATGATTCTTCCACTGTATTTATGATGCATATGGTTCCTTGTCGGTAAACTTGTAAGCTGGCTGCATGTGACACGAGCTTGGTCTTGATTGCGATTTTGGTTGATTGGTATTAAGTCTGTTTCTTCCTTGATGACTTCTATTTCTCCTCGTTTATACTCCTTTAATAGTACATTGGTGGTGCGCCTGTTTATTCTCTTCAAAGCTCCCGACTGCAATCCCTTCTCTTACTTCCTATCATCCCGAACAAGGCCGTGACGAGGACAGACGATTCCATCTACGCCCTTGACACACTGAGGAAAACAATCTCCCACTTGAAAATCTCTACCGATCTGAGGAGCATCCATCTCGTTCATCAGTAGACCATCATACTTTGGCACAAAGCCAATCGGAGACTGAAGTATTGGTTCAGGTCGTTGAGGAGCCCAATCATCGATGATGGGACTTGAAGGGTTGTCGTGCTTGTGGCGACATCGATGATGTCTCTTCCAAAGCTTGCGTTCGTGACGGTCGTGGGCATGTTTATGACGACATTGCCGGTGTTGATGGGCTTTGCATTTGTGATGGTGCTTCTCGTCATGTTGTTGCTCTGGGATATAAAGGTTGTCGAAATAGTCGTGATGCTCGCCATGGTTATGAACATGATGGTGCTTCTTGCTGTGTCGACGATGTCCCCCGCGAATATGTGTTTCATGTCTATGATGACGATGTTTCCTCTTCTCCTTCTCCTTCATCAACCTTCGCTTCTCCGCCCTGGTGTTCTCCCAAGCACAGTAGAACAAACCACCTATGATGATGATGGAGAGTATCGTCAACCCAACTGCTATTCCAATAGTCCCTGAGCTGGCATTTCGACGATGCAGAGTGGATATTCCCCGAGAGAAGAGTGCATCAACCTTGACAATGGGCTGTATCCTTGATGTCTCGTTCAAGAATGCGGTCGAACCAATGAAGGGATTCTTGATTGGAGCCATGCTGGAAGGTCCTCTGGCGCATGTGAGGTGCTGATACTCCTGATCGTTCACTCTATGACTCCGGTAAAGACTGATAGGCGCCATCAAAAAGGTGAAGATCTCAACATGTCGCTGACAAGTAATCCATCACATCACAGAATATACGGTTTACTATATATCATGTCCACCCACAAAGACACGGATTTCGACACCGACGCTACAAAGCCTTGATACATCTTCGGCTAACAGCCGTCCCGTTGTGCACATAAAGCTTTCCAATTCCTTTATTCTTGCAACCCACAAACAGTGAAAAGTTTCTCTTTTACAAAAAAGAGTCAATGAGTTTTTACATAGTTTGGGTGGTAGTGGCGAAGCGCTCCGAGTGTGTTTGGTCAAACAGCACGACGGTGACATGACAAAGAAACGTCAATTTATAAAAAAAACATTCTGGATATCAAGATCTGTTGCGTGACGAAAAGAAATAAAAACACACACACCAAACTATGGAAACAGTTCTATCATCCTCCCGTGAAAAATATAGCCTCCTCGCCAAACCAAACCAACCCCCCCTTTATCGCTACCTCTCTTTGTGTCTCTCATCTTCTTATGCATGCTCCTGTAAAAATTTAGCTTCCTCGCTAAACTAAACTATTCCCCCTTTATCGCTACCTCTCCCTGTGTCTCCTCTTCCTATCATCATCACCACCACCACCCTCCTCAAACCCACGAATCTGCCCCAGAGTGCTTCCAATGACATCCTGGAGTCTACCACCCTTTCTGACGAATCTATCGTAGAACTCGCAGTCTCTGTGCTTAGCACCTCTGGCGTTGAGAGAGATGATGGTGCTAGACATGGCCTCGAGTTCCGTCTTGAGCGTCTTGAGGTCTAGCTCACGACGGTATCGTCGCTGGCGTCTTCGACGTCTGCGCTCCTCGCGTTCTTCTCTCTCGCGGGACTCGCGATGACGGTGCGAGGAGCGACGATGCTCTCGGGGGTCTGGTTCGTACTGAGGTTCGGGGTCGTAGGGAGGTGGGTAGGTTTCGTTTTGGAACTCGTAGTATGGCTCTGCAAAGGTGACTCGGTGGCGCTTCTTCTTGCGTCTCTCCTTGTCAGAGGCGTATCTGTCTCCTTCATCCTCGAATCCCCTGCTTCTATGTCCATCCCTATCCCTGTCTCTATCCCTCTTTCTCTTCTTGTCCTTCTTCCTCTCCTCACCCTTCCGTCCATCATTGTTCCCTCCGTTCAACATTCCAAGAACGAAGCTACCCAGACCTCGAAAGTCCTCTAGGTTAATCTCGCCAACGCCGCCAGCGCCGACACCACCTCGAGTGCGGTCGCGGGTGCGGTTGCTAGAGGACTCTCCCATGGCACGCTTGGCAGCTGACCTAGCAGCTGACTTGGCTAGGTTTTTTGCGAACGTCTCCATGAAGCTTGTATTCTCGGGGGGTCGAGCTCGTGAATTGCTGTCGCGCTCTGGGCGGCCAAAGAGTTGCTCAGCGAAACGGTCCATGTTGTTTGCCTTGGACGATTCCGTCAGGTGATGAAGAACAGTCTTTGAAATAAAGTAAAGCAACAGAGAGCAAAGATGTCCCTCGTCGTCACTGTCGTACCCGTCGTCTAGATCCTGCTCGTTATCACGCTCGTCCCTATCTTCAAAGCCAACCTCTGCTTCGATGTCAGTGGTCTGACACTTGTCCTCTTCAACCCGAGTCTCTTGTTGTCCGAGGTCAACCTTGTCGTCGTCAACCTCTTTCTTGATCTCTGGATCTTTTAGAGACACCGAGTCGTGAGTAGCAGCAACTTCTTCGTTGTCGTTGCTCCGTCTCTCGACAGTGTCTTCAAGCTGAAGAGACTCCAGATCGTAAAGATGACGCAGAGAGAGACCCCGCAAAAAGAATGTAAAAGAGAAGAATAAATCAAGAATTGCTGCAGCCTAGAGATGATTCGAAAAGGGTGTGTTGCATATATGCAATGCAGCTTGGCGGCCGGCCGGCAGATTGATTGACTGACTGACGCCCAACTACAATGAGTGAATGTATGTGCACTTTGTCCTTGTTACACTCTCCAAAAAGACAGAGCATCACCACGGCTGCCACCAGGCGACTTCCCGCTCTTTTAAACAGCATCCCTATATCGCCCCCAAATACTGAGTTGAGACCCTCAGGTCAGGTGAGACGCGTCAGGTTCGCGATGGGTTGTCCTGAATGATGGAGGCTCGTGGTCACGCGATGTCTTGTCTGAGGCGACTGGACGCGGCAATGCAGGAACATGACCGCGGTGAGACATTGCCATGACCAGAAATATTCTCTGAATGATCGCCTCGGTTTCTGAATGAATGAAATGACCAGACAACCTGATTGAGTTTCGGAATTTTGGGAAATAAATAAAATGTCGTGATGTTTTCATGTGTGGCTTCGCTGATCAGACGTCGGTACTTGTCTCACTCAGCACACAATATGGTAGGCAGCAGAAGCAACCTTGCTCACCTGAAAACCCATCATCATTATTCATTTCTGCGCCCGATGATTCTCGTAGCGCTCTGTCTATCTTTACTCTATGCCATAGTTGTGTGTCGTATAGTTCACCAACGCCCATAGAATGCAAAGAGTACCCACCCAGGTGTTCAGCATCGAGTTTAACTCAACAACTCCTTAATGTCTTCAATGCGTTGAAGCTTCTTCTCTTCGTCATTCATCATGCCCAACGAGGTTGCACTGTCACATGTTAGTTTTGATTCGTCACCCTCAGCTTGGTCAACTCACATGAACTTCTTCCGCTCTTGAACCTTGAGCATCCGCTCCTCGACACTATTTTCGACCACAAACCTCTTCACTTGTACTTCCGACTCTTGTCCCATTCTGTGCACTCGATCGATGGCCTGAGCTTCGACTGCAAAACTCCACCAGGGGTCCATCATGAAGACTCGCCCTGCACTCGTCAAGTTGAGCCCCACGCCACCTGCGCGTAAACTGAGTAGTAGAACGGTGAAGCCTTTCTTCTCGGTAAACTCAGCGAGGACTGCTGCTCGAGCCTTTTGTGCCATCGATCCGTCAAGTCGTAGATATTTGACATTTGCGCGTGTCAAGGCTGGCTCGATGAGACTGAGAAATGAAGTGAACTGTGAAAACACCACAGATTTCATCTTAGGGTGTTCTCTCCGTAGCGCCCGTAGTTCCGAGATGAGCGCCACAACCTTTGCTGACGAATCGTTGACACCCACACGCTGTAGGCTGATCTTGGGCTTCTTCGAGACCTTATCAGGGTCATCGTCATGCCGGACAACCTCAAACAGATCTCGCTGGTTAAGGGGCTCCCGGCAGTTGAAACATCGAGGCATCACCGCCCTGTCGGTTTCATGCTTGATGTAGTCTAGCAAACACTTTTTGCAGGCAGAGTGCCAACATCCAGTGACTGTCTGATCATTCATCGGCTCTTCAAAGCACAGCGGACATTCGTTTTCCGCCTCGTCGCGAATTTGTTCCAAGGCATGGGCGCCAAAGACCTGGTTGTTATCTTTCGACGCTTCATCCGTCACCGCCGTGAACGAGGTGATGAGCGACTCGAGATCCATATCGTCGGCAAGACCAGAGACTGCGTCGGAAGCTGCCTCAGCCTCCACCTCGTCCGCCACGATATCACGGTTACGGACCAGGATAGGATGGCAACAGGACTGGCGAAGACGCAGAATCTGCGCAAAGATGGTGGTAAACGCCTTCATGACGGTGCCAGCCTCTACATTCTGCGAGAACGTCCGCTTCGCCTTGTTAAAGATGTAGTCATAGACGCCTCGCTCCGTCTCCGACAGTTCCACGTTGACAATCTCAATCTGCTTGGGTGGTAGAAGCACAAGAGGTTTGCCGTCGGGTGTCTTCATATCTTTTGTGCGTCGAAGCACAAGAGGCTCCAACACTGTTTGCACCACATCCAAAGCTCGCATGAAATCACCAGTTTCAAAGGGCACTGTGATGAATGTCCGCCAGAATGAGAAGTTGTTCCAAGGCTCCACGCCTAGGAACCTGACCAAGCTAAACAAGTCTTCCAACTTGTTAACAATGGGTGTTCCAGTCAAGGCCCAGCGGTGATCAGCCGAGATCTCATAGCAAGCTTTGGCTGTCTTGGATGATCTGTTCTTGATGTGATGGGCTTCATCAAGAATTACTCGGAAAAACTTGAGTGAGAAAAGACCATTGTGGAATGACTTGTCGCCATTCTTTGCAGCGATGCTGCTGAACTCGGACAACACCACACCGTAACTCGTAATAACTATGTCTGGCGCACTGGTAGCGTTGGATTCACAGCAGAGCGCTTGAAGGTTGTTGCTCTTTTCGTTGCCATAGTACAGTTCGATTTTCATCGTCCCCTCCTTAGAGGCCTTCTCTGCCTCACTCTGCCACTGAGATAGTAGCGACATAGGGGCAACAACGAGCGTTGTGCAGGGCGCTGGAAGAACAGACTCCGAGTTCATGCCTAGTCTTGTAAGTTGGTTCACGCTAGAGATGCCGCCGGCGGATTGGCGAGCCTGATGAGCAACCTCTGATCGATGCGTATGAACCAAACTTAACATTTGAATCGTCTTTCCGAGTCCCATCTCGTCGGCGAGAATACCACCAAGACAATGCTGCTCTTGAACAGGAAAGTCGAGTGAGAGGTCACCAGAATACGGGTTAACGTAAAAGTTGGGCTGTCCCTCGACTGGCGGTAGATCCTTGTCGTCAACATCCTTGAGTGGCCAAGTGTATTCCTCCCAGAGAGGATGCATCGAAGGCTCTCTGTTGCTCTTTTCATCCTTCTCCTTGGCCATCATCCAGTGCAGCGCTTGCTTCTGGTATGGACGAAGATCCATGGCGAAAGTCTCTGCCGGTTCCGCTTCAGGTGTACTAAAATCGAAAGATTGCGCCTTCTTGTAAAGCGCATCGAGTTGATCCTGCTCCAACTCCTCTCCTTCTTCCGTATCTGATGAGTTCGATGAGGGAACTTCTTTTCCATTTGTGGTTGTCTTTTTGGGGTCTTTCTGCTTCTCCTCATCCTGCTCAGCAGCCTGAATGAGTCCCTTACGACCATCTTTCGCAGCAGCATTCGTTACGGTCGGCTGCAAATTGATTTCCTCAAAGAGCTTCACTAGAGCAAACTGCCGTTGCCGAAGATTCTTCTCATCGGTTGTCTCGTTTTGCTCAAAGAAAACGGCCGACCGGTCGTCAGCTAGCTGAAAGGAGCGATCAAAAAAGGCCGAGCTGAGTATGAAGCATCGTAGTTGCAGGAACACGGTATCGCTAGTCCGAAGTCTCTCGGGGATGTATACGCAGGTCCCCTCAAACTTGCAGACCTTCTGATCGATCAATGTCGACACCCACTTTGCCGTGTCCTTGGATAGTCGTCCAATTTCTGTCCCACTCTGGGTCGTGAAGCGCACAACGATATCAACCCGCTTTGAGGTTAAGTTATTGGCCCTTGAGGGTGTAACAGAACCAAATTTCCCCTTGACCTTTGCCGGAGGTGGTGGCAGGGGCTTGTGTCGCTCGATCTTGACAATATCACCATGCTTCAGTAGGTTGGTTCCGCTTCGAGTCGCCCAACCTTCAGCACCAAATGCTCCTATATATCGAAAATTTGGCATTCGCTTTTGTGAGATCGTAGGTTTTGGGCGTTCTGTGATGGCGCTTGGGGAGCGACTCGAGCTGGCGGCGATTGGCCTCGACGGGGTCGACAACGACGGTTTCTTGGTAAACTTCTTGTACGTCCCGTCAAAGTACATGTTGACGGCTCGTTCGAGGTTGTTTCCACAATGGTCCCTGATAGCAGAGAGAACATCAGAGCTAACCTTGTCGCCAATGAAGGCCTCAAAGGTCTCCTGATCGAAGGATACGGAGGACGACTCTTGTTGTACGTCGGATGGAGGCGGAGGTTGAGATTGTTGTGATGTTCCATTTGCGGATCTTTCGACAAGTTCGTCCCTATCATCTTGTTCTAGCTTCACACCATCATCTTCGTCCTTGAAAAAGCGTTTTCGTGGTTGTAACGGGGACGAGTCGAGGTTGCTTGGTAATGCTGGATCAGAAGAGGCTTCTGAAGGGTCGACAAAGAACCTGCGCTTCTTTGCGGGAGGTTCTTGAGGATCGTTGAAGCTCATATTTGCCGAAATGAATCCAAATTGAGTGGATATACAGATTCCATTCAAAGTTTGGTCAAAATGTTAAACCCAAGCTTCAACCCCAGATGATCGTCTCGGCGTCGCTCAGGGAGACGCGACCAGCTATTGCAAGCGCGCCTTGGTGTCAAGAGATCACATGACCGCGCGATAGCTGAAGGGCCACCGTTAATTGATGTGGCTGAGAAGCGTGGCTGATAGCTCCGACGTCATGAAAAATTTCCCGAGGATTGGAAATCCGACGTTCATGGGTGGCCGTGTCTAGGTCGCAAGACCGTCATGTCCATCATATCACGACCAGCACCGCCGCTTTCGAGGTAAAACTCGCTGTTGGAGATCAATTCGTGTTGCGCAACCTTGGGTTAAGCTAGGCTGCATGTATCGTCCACGGCTTCTGGGCCAGGGCCTTCGAGGCTTCGCTCATGCCCGGACGAGTCGCCGAACCTACATTACCGATGCCGACGTCGAATCCGCAAGACGGTACTGCTATACACAACTGCAGTGCGCTTAACCCTCTCCCTAATACCAATTGAAGCTAATATCCTCCAGAAATAGCGACTATGACGCCCATCTCATCCGCCGCTTCGTCCCCTCTCCCGTTCAAGACACATACGCCGCCCTCCGAACCCTCAACCTCGAGCTTGTCCGTCTCCCCGAGCTCGTCTCCAACCCCACGATCGGGACCCTGCGCATGAAATTCTGGCAAGAGTCCATCGACAAAACCTTCGCCGGCCGTCCCCCCCGCGAACCCATCTGCATCCTGTTGCACAAGAGTCTTCAAGAGCTGGAGGCGCGCGCAGGGACCGCAACCAAAAAGTCCATCAAGTTCTGGGTGTCGCGGCTGGTGAGGACGAGAGAGAAGCACATGTCCAATCGGCCGTTTGGGAGCTTGGCAAGCTTGGAGGAGTACGCCGAGAATACCTATTCGACTCTGATGTATGCAACATTAGCGTCTCTACCATTGCGCTCGATGAATGTCGACCACCTTGCGAGCCATATTGGAAAGGCATGCGGCATCGTGGCCGTCTTGCGCGGAATCCCCGTCTTGGCAGCACCACATTCACCGGTGAATACACCATCCGGCGAAGCCCCCTCCTCTCGCGAACCAGCTCTACTTCTTCCACTGGATACGATGGCCGAGGCGGGGGTCAAGGAGGAGGAGGTATTTCGACAAGGTCCTAATGCGCCCGGCTTACAAGATGCTGTATTCCAGGTCGCCACACGGGCTAACGATCATCTGATCACAGCACGCGAGATGCTCAAGAGGTTAAAGGCTGGCGAGGATCCAGGCCATGAGTTTGAGCACCATGGAGAAGATGAACACTTTTACGATGGGGAGAGTGACACAATAAAGGAGATACGCCAAGGCTTTGGCGTGCTCCTGGAGGCTATCCCAGCGGCTCAGTATCTGACGAGGCTGGAACAAGCTGATTTTGACCCTTTCGCAGTCAAGACAGCAGGTTGGAAGCTGCCTTGGAATATATGGCAGGCCTTGTCTAAGGAGCGGATCTAGGTTCTGAAGAACCGTGTATTTCGAGGCTTGCCTTGAGTGTAACACAAAATATCATTGTACTATAGACATGAAGATGTATAAATATGATCATGAACAAACGTCAATTGAGAAGAATTCAACATACGAGATCTTTTCATCCAATGTCTTCAACCTTGAGCATTAGAGGAGGTGTGCCCCACTTGTCATGAAGCTTCACCGAATTCTAACCCACCCTTCACCACGGCTGATCCTCGGCATCAAAATTCGAGACCCAGAAATCCATTCAAGCTCAGCGATAGTATCACCTCGAATTGCTCTGTGACATTCCCATTCCTCCAGTAGATGTCATCACCAGGATGCTCTACGAACTCATTGCAATTGTCCGTCTCTCACACCATCACCTACGAACCAAGCAAGCTGACTCTGAATAGGTCCGACCGGGCAACCTCTCCGAGGTGAAAGAGTACGCCTCCACCGAACCCTTCGAACTATCGATCGCCCTCGTCCATTGACTAACACTTCCGCCCATAGAATCGCCCAGACCGTCGGCTCCCTAGTCCTCAAGAATGGTGGTGTTGTCCGCGGCCTCGCAAACTGGGGCGTCTTCTCCCTCCCCAAGCCCATCTCAGTGCATCAGATGAAGCACACCCACGGCCACTACTTTGTCATGCGATACGACGCCGCCTCCAAGGTGCACCAGGACGTTCGAAACACACTTCGCCTCGAGCCCCGTATGATCCGCGCCGCTCACGTCAAGCTCGGCGACGGCAAGCTGGACACTCTGGCGAGATTCGGACCACCCAAGTGGAAGACGGCAGGCAGCGAGGCATAGAGCGAGCGGATGGGAATTGAAACGATAATTACCTTACGATGACCCAGTTGCGGCTGATGAAAGGAGGGGAAGGAAGGTTATGCTGTAGGATACTCAAGAGCATAAGGATCAAGGGCCTGGAAATGTCCAGAGTCAAGAATCCAGGCATGAGGATGCCGTGTACATTTAAAAACACGCTGCCTTGGGGATGGCAGTCACGGTTGTATGAACTATTATAGAGCCCAGAATCTCTGCATTGCATTTCACTATTGACCCCCTCGAACCTAGCCATGCCGATGCTCCTGAGTCGTCCATGACCCAGCTCAGTTCTCAACTAAGACAACGATAACCTCGATCTGTTTGTGTGTCGCTACCTATCTATCATAAAGTCATCAATTGCAGCCACACCAGTGGCCTGAGTGCCCTTGGCTAACGCCGCCCTATCTAGAAACGCAGCCCGCTGCCCATGCTCCTGGTTGGCCCTTACACGATATGTTGTCTGTGCAAATGCTATATGGTGAACAGGCTGAGGCCATGGTTCACGTCGTTATGTACTCCAGTCCATTTCGGTGTCGTCGTCGTCACGAGTCCGGCCATCTCTTCAATTGTCGTCAACATCCATGCCGTCGGCTTTACCGATACCCTTCTCGTGGCACCATTCGACAAAGTCATCGATGACGCTTGGCCATGCACCGTCCTCGTTCCAGAAAGATAGTGTCTCGTCCGATAGAGACTTGACAGCAAACTCGAGCGTCATATTCCACATATCCTTGTTGACGGACCGGGTCCACTTTGCATTGAGGAAGGACTTCCACAGATCCAGCCAGTCGTGATTCGCAGTCTTCCACTCCATTCCGGGAGAGGCAAACAGAATGTCCCAGTAGACAAGGGCGTTCTCTAGGCCGAGGGCCTTCTGGTCGGGTTCCCGTCCTGCAACAAAGGCGTACCGATATACCTTCTTGAACAAGGCGGGGTCGGAGGAGAGGGATGAAATCAGTCTTCGAAGATGGGCAGCATGCTCCTGGTGTGATGCTCCAGCTCTGAATGACTAGTCAGTATTGCGCTTCGTCAAGGTATCAAGCCATATGTGCCATATGTGTGGTCAATGGGTTACTGACGCAGAGTTTCTCCATCCGTCAACATAGCCCCTCCTGGTAATCATGCCCACTGAGGGTGCCTGGAGAAGTTCCAGGGCCACAAGCAGTTCTGCGTTCTCGATGTTGATCTTGAGCTTCTCGGTAAGGTAAGCCATAGTGGAGTCAAGCTCCAGCTTGTCCTTCTCATCGTTACTGTCTAAAGGAGATCATGAGCCAAAGAATCATGAGCATTCGTCTGTACAATACTGACCTTGCAGTTGGTCGAATAAAGATTCCAACTTGGCCTCGACTGGTGATGGTCCCTTGCCATTTCCGTCCGAAGAGAAGTACCTATTCGGGTTGTGTCAGTGACAACAAGTACTGTAATAAATCACTAGCAACGATGTGTGTAATGTGCTGATAGGATTCGGATACAGCCGACTTGGCCATGGCAAGATTACTGCGCACTCGGTTGAGGTGATGTACCGCGCTTTCGACT
Source organism: Fusarium euwallaceae (assembly GCA_002168265.2). NCBI lineage: Eukaryota > Fungi > Ascomycota > Sordariomycetes > Hypocreales > Nectriaceae > Fusarium > Fusarium euwallaceae. The sequence continues at coordinate 957,307 of NHTE02000027.1, forward strand.
TGTTGGACGTCTCTGCGGGTGACCCCTTGTAAGACGCCCCAAGACCAACTTTGCTGGACTTTTTGGATAGGGACAAGGTGGGAATAACGCGGGTTGCGATACGCCTCTTAACACCCTCCCAATTCATATTTGGACTATCCCGGGCTCCCGAGGATGTTGAATGTTTGAGTGACTCTGGTGAGACGTGGTGTCGAGCTAGTTGAGAGCCGTCTCAGAGCCGGGACAGGGGAGTAGTTGTGTCAAATCGAAGTCGAATCCAACAACATCAAGGCGGACAAGATTTCCATGACCCAACCACCGATCATCCGTAGAGACAATGGCATTCGAAAGGCAAGTCAAAGCCCCAAGGATAGAATCGAAGGGTTCAGATTACCCCTTTAGAAGCAAGCAGTGTTTCAGTGCCATCGGCGTCACTGTCGGTCATACTCTGCTGTGCATCCAACAAATGAGCCGAGCAGTAGTGGGCCTAGTCGATATGACGAGGCACAAGGGGCAAACCATACCCGGCGGTTCCAGATGCAATGCATGACCGGATGAATTGACCACATCAGGCTGGCGCAACAACATCATGACAAGAAACAAGAGGGTGATGTAACGCGAATAGTCGAGGTAAGAGTAGCCAGACCAAGGAAATAAAGACTTACGTATCGACGGCTTCGTTCATCTTAAAGCTTGCATTCTTGAGGAACTGTTACGGCCTATGTTAGTTCAACTAATACGCTTGATCATCGTCCGACTGCCTCCAGCCTAAACGGCGTCACCGCTGCAACCCCCGACTGCTGCGCCGGGGACCGATTTAGTCAAATCGCGGAGAGCTTTCGTATCGTGGGGCTGGCTGACGCCAAGACAGGGCCAGGCTGTCCGAGATAGACTGTCCTGTCCACAAGTTGCTAGGAGAGAAACGTACACGAGTAGCCTGACGCTCTGTGGCACCAGTCAAGGATACAAACTGGGCGATGAACACCTTCTGCTGGGCGGAAGACGGCGGCGGCATCTTGAAGGTAGCCGAGTGTGGTTCCGGTTTTGTTTATAGTTGTCTCGTCTATGCGTTGGTAGATATTGAGGGTGAAGCTAGCCCGGCGCTTGCTAATGCGGTCGAGACGTTGCACCAAGGATCGCCCTGGTCTAGAGGTAGGTATGTATCGATGCTCGGCGAGGCGGACGGGATGTCGATTTGATGGAAGGGCCAGGACCGAACGATGGCCAGGACGAGATCGAGGTGCCCAAGGTCGGGTCTGCGAGTGGACCGAAACGATAGCGGAAGGTGTCAGGCACGGCGGAGTCTTCCCAAAGATGCGCCGTTGCGCTCGAGTGGCGGTGGAAGAGGGGAATGAGATGCAAGTGGATGGAGGGGTTCTGAGCTTTCGCGACGAGGCTGCGATCTTAGCTGATGGTGGGGTTTCTTTTTAGTGAGTGGGGCTTCAGTGAGTGAGGTGAGAGTGCTGCCCGTCTTTTGGTGCTGCTGCGTGTAAGGCAGGTCCGTCCAGGCAGAAAGGCACCTAGTTTCCAGGACCTGGGACCCTGGAAGTGGCCATGTCGCACGTGCTTCACTGACTCTAATTTGTTCTACTCTACTGGTCTTTATTCATAATCAACTTAAAATTTATTTTTCTTACTTAAATTTGCCATTAATTGTCTTCTTAGTATTAAAAAAATATATATTCATTCAATGAGTGCGGACCGAGAATCCATGATGAATCTACCAACTTGAACAAGAAAGGCTCTAAATTTAGATCATGAGCTCTATTCGCACTGTACGCTCTCACCACGCAACACGCCAAGTTCACCGCTTCAGTGGCAGTTAGTGATACTTTCTACAGTGCGAAATGAATCACAGGCCTAAAATCACTTACCCCCGCCCCAGGTCATGACGTCCATCCGGTCACGGCATAGGCGACCACTTGACGCGGTACGGTTATCAACGCGTCTGGAAAATATTATCACAACCTTCAACCCCCCAGGTTGCAACACCACAGCAACCGCCCCTGGCAGAGGAATCAAACATGGCCTCTTCCAACGCTGTAGACGATGAAGATGTACAGATCGACCCGGCAGAGCCTCTCAAGGGCATCATCGTCTGCTGTACGAGCATCCCCGCCGAGCATCGTGTTAGTAGACCAAGACTCCTCGTGTGCTCGCATTTTCCTAACATTCTCTCTGTTCTAGACAACCATCGCTGGCAAGGTCTCCGAGCTAGGAGGCGTCCACAAGTACGATCTCACTCCTGACGTTACCCACCTCATTGTCGGCGACTATGACACGCCCAAATATCGGCACGTTGCCCGCGAACGCCCCGACATCAAGGCTATGGATGCTGCTTGGATCGAGGCCCTCAGCGAGCTATGGAAGAACGACGACGAAATCGATTACCGAAAACTCGAGTCCGAATATCAGCTGAAGCCATTGGAGAAGCGAGGTGTCGACCCCTCGGTCCAGCCGCAGGAAGGAGAAACAGGAAGGGATTCGTTAATGATCTGTCTCACGGGCTTTGGCGAACAGCGGGACGATATCGCCCTCAAAATCACCTCGAACGGCGGTAGATACACCGGAGACCTCACGAAGAAGTGCAGCCACCTCATCGTCAACAAACCCGAGGGCAGAAAGTACGAGGCGGCCAGGCAATGGGGCATCCACCCCGTCACCCTCTCCTGGCTGGACCAGTCCATAGCACGGGGCATGATCCTGGAAGAGACCAAATTTGACCCTATACTACCGCCCGAACAGCAGGGAAAGGGGGCCTGGGTCACAAGAGAGCTCAAAAGGACAGCAAGCAAGCGCTCCAGGTCAGCCGTGATCGCCGCCGATGAAGGACCTAGGAAGCTAAGGAAGACGGCCAGCATGAAGCTCAGCTCACAGCGTAACAACCTCTGGGGTGATATCCTTGGACGGTCAACCTCGAGAGAGTACTCGTTTGCCCACGAGGATAATCCAGAGGCAAACAAGCCCCAGGATCAACCTCCGCCCGCTGAAGTTCAACCCCTCGCTCCTATCGTCCCAGAGAACCAGGGCATTTTCGCCAACTGCTACTTTTATATCCACGGCTTCACTGAGCAGCGGACATCAGTCCTCCAACAGACAATAGTTACGCTGGGAGGTTCTATTTGTGCTTCAGTACAAGAAGCTGCCCTTGGCAAAACTCCCCGACCACCCCTCGGCCGCTTCTTGATCGTCCCTCAAAACTCTCAACCAGATACCCACCCTCAAGAATCCTACGACGACCTACATGTTGTGACAGAGTATTACATTGAAAAGTGTCTTCATAACAAGCTCTACTTTGATCCAACAGAACACGTCCTCGGCAGACCTTTTCCTTTCTTTCCCATTCCCGCCTTCAGCAACCTCGTCATATGTAGCGCCGCCTTCACTGGCATTGAACTCAGTCAAGTCGCCCGTGCCGTCGGTCAGCTCGGAGCCAAGTTTGATGGGGACTTTCGCAAGACTACGGATGTCTTGGTATGCAGTTCTCTCGCTGCTATGCGCAAGGAGAAGCTACGAATGGCGCTTCGATGGGGCGTCCCCGTGGTGTCGGGAGACTGGCTGTGGGAATGTATATCCACCGGCTTCAAGGTTCCCATCGACGACTTCATCTTCCCCGAGATTAAGAACCGATATGAAGAAACCCTCAAGCCAAAGCCAAAGTCTATCGAGAAGAAAGCTCCCGAGGCACAGCCCAGACCACTAGGCAAACCTATACAACGCACTCATTCAGAACCCTTCAACTCCAAGCCCGCGATACCCAAAGCCCCTGCATTCGCAGGAGTAGACACGACAGCCTTTGACCACGATTCCCCCGAGAAGCCGCACCACAAGAGCATCACCCACCCACCACCCCC